>JAMLFY010000254.1:0-47483 GCA_030441495.1 Dalbergia oliveri | reverse complement strand
TCCTCTCTCTCACCTCTCCCACTTCTCCATCTCATTCTCATCTCCCCAAAATCTCATCTTTCAGATTTCCCACCTCTAGATCTCTCCCTCTCGCTACCCACCTGAGCAAGACCACCGCCACTAAGCGGTTTACTACGTTTTGTTCTTCGGATGCTGCAGATGCTCCTAAACAAGACGCCCCAATTGAATTAAGTATGCGTTTTCATTGTCCTCCTATGATTTCAGAATCTGCCCACCTTCCAATTTTTTATTTTTCTTACAAACACGGCTTCTGGGTTTTGCTGTTGTTGCAGGGTACCCTGCATTCCCCACGATATTGGACATCAATCAGATTCGTAATATTCTGCCCCACAGGTTTGAGTCCTTCTTTTTTCTTTTGGATAATGGGTTCGTCCCTTGACTGTGATTGTTTTAACTTTTTTGTTTAATTTCTTTGTTCTTTTGGTTGGGATGTGGTGTCATGCAGGTTTCCATTCCTTCTAGTGGATAGAGTGATTGAGTACAACCCTGGAGTTTCTGCCGTGGCCATAAAGAATGTAACAATAAATGACAACTTCTTTCCTGGTCATTTTCCAGAGAGGCCAATCATGCCTGGTGTTCTCATGGTTGAGGTAAGTACCACTATGCCGAGTGCCGCTACCCTTTGTGTAGTCCCCTACTCCCCTAAGATAGGAATTTTTGAGAGATCTTGTAACATAGAAGCGCGACAAGTAGACTTACTGCAACTATGGTAGTGTTCCTTAGTAATAGAATATAGGACATACAACAAGCTCATATTTTGCTGGTTATTATCATGCATGATTACGACCAAGACTCTATAAAACGAGCCTGTTCAGTTTTATAATTTATATTGTGACAATTTCATACCTGGCCAATAAAAATGTAAATAAAAGGAACAAAGAAATCTTACAGGATCTCTGTTGTAAACTTTATAGTAGCGTTGAATTGTTGATAAATGTGAGGGGTCTTTTGAATTTTGATGCAGGCAATGGCACAAGTTGGTGGCTTGGTTATGTTGCAACCTGAGGTGGGGGGTTCTCGTGAGAATTTCTTCTTTGCTGGAATAGACAAAGTGCGATTTAGGAAGCCAGTGATTGCAGGAGACACCTTGGTTATGAGAATGACACTCATTAAACTGCAAAAGCGATTTGGAATTGCAAAGATGGAAGGGAAGGCATATGTTGGAGGTGAAGTTGTGTGTGAGGGTGAGTTTTTGATGGCTACTGGATCTGGGGGCGAATAATTGAGAAACCCCTCCTCCAAAAATGGAGTTGATTTTGCTGCATTTCTTTCAAGCTTCTTAGCATTCTTTTTGTTGTTTAATCCCATACATTTTTAATGGATGAACACAGCCGGCATTGGACCTTATGTTCTCTTTCTCAGGTTTCCTGAGAAGTACTTATTTATGGAATTCCCAGCTATCTTTACATTTTTGCTACATATAGACATGGCCCAACATGCACCTTTCAAGTATATTCATTGCTTTCACTACACACCTGGTTTTCGGAATGAAAGGTATATGCTAGTATTCATATGAGATATCTACATCATAAATTTACAATTCAGATAAAAGGTGAATCCATCCAATATTATAACATAAAATTTGGATTTTTCATTGAGGAAATTTGGCTCAGCCTCTTAATTAAAGTTATCTACATTCATACTTGTTCACAAGCCAAGGGCACCAAGGGGTGTCTTCCCTTGTCCAGCTTCAAAATAGAAAATCAACATAGCCAACATAGCAATCCTAGCATGCTTAATCTCAGCCAGTTTCAGCCTCTCTAGCTTCTCTGCATCTGGGATGTAAACCCCATCCTTGAGTGTGCCAGCAAAGCCCAGTGGGTCAAAGAATTTGCCCCAGGGTAGCCTTGATCCCCTGTGGCATTGGCAAAGTTCTCAGCAGTTCTGGACCATGGAGTGGCCCATTCCACTGACTGTGAGTCTGGGCTGAAGAAGTCAACCCATCTCTTGCTCTCAACCCAACCCATGAGAAGTAACTGTGTGCCCAGAAGAGAACCAAAGGAGAAAGGAGCAATTGCATTAGGGTCAGCTCCAGCCTCAAACCATGGAACTCCACTCCAGGCCTGGCCAACAAAGATGCCTACAACTGCAGCCATTGCCCACCTCCCATGAATGAGCTCAGCTTCTCTGTACCATTTGAGGAATGCTGGGTCCTTGCCTAGGCCTAGTGGGTCAAAACCATAGTCGCCTGGCAACCTGCAGTTGCAACAACATTGAGCAAAGAATGCATCGAACTATGAAGAGAGACTAATAAGCAAAAGAGAAAAAAATCAATTTAAAGTTGGTAGATGGAGGGCTTACGAGCCATCAAGCCATTCAGGGTCAATGAAATTTCCACCACCTCTTACACCAGGGAGCCATGACTTCTTTGGTGCAGCAGCAGCAGCTGCCACAATAAGCCTTGTAGGACTAACAGCAGCACCAACTTTGCCTCCAGTAGCAGCAGCCAACAGGGTTTGGCTTCTCTTTCCTCCACATAAGAAGGAAGATCCCAACCCATTTAACACAGCACCAGATGTTGTAGTTGCCATCTCTCTTTTCCCCTCCTCTCTCTAAAGCCTTCTGTAGGAATTAGAGAACTGAGGCTGGTTTGAAGTCTTGTTTGCAAATGCACACTTGTGATTTATCTGTGAGTAGAGGTGAAGTGGGAGAAAATCCGAGGGGGCTTTCATAGGATGCCAACTAGGATTATCAAATCTGTAGAAGAAATCTCAATCCATAAGGATAGATTTTGGACCAATTAGAACTTGATCTCCATCCCCATCCCATGTTGCATCCAACCCCCTGGACCACCACTACCTCACCAATCACCATGTTTTATATTCGGAATTTCTATTCCTTATTCTGTTTTTGTCCATCTTTCTTAAAATAATTCCCAACAAAACCAATGTTAGTGAAATTGATCAAGATGCTCAAAGGAGTAACATGCTGTTTCTCCTTGGATATAAACAAAAAATTATTACGTTGTTAATGATGAGCAATAGTTGGTTATAATTAACTTGTATTTATTGTGATAGAATTGAAAACTTAAATTTCATGTAAAAAGCATACTAATCACCTTGTACAAGATTTAAAAAATATTAGTTAAGATGGAGCAACGTTTACTAAGAATATGACATTTTCTTAGCTACTTTGTTTGCCTATGTCAGCAAAATTCATAAAAGAAACTCTCCACAAATGCTCTAGTCTTGAGGACATGGCTAGCTTCTTAAAAGAGTTAGGTAACTATATAATTTAATTAAGGTTGAATGCCCAGTTGTTGAAAAAATAGTGCTAGAAAAGAAACACCATAAAACTCACCCAAGACAAATTGATTTCTCAAGAAAATAAACACATTTCGTGGTTTTTCACAATACAAAATATGGGACAAAATAGTCCTACCTCACTATTTTGATGGATTTATTTGTTTTATTTATGCTTTTAATAGAAATCAATTTGAATTATTTTATAAATCATCAGGTATTAATTTGTCTTAAAATCATTAAAAAATATTGAAGAATTCCCAACTTGTTGTACATTTTAAATTGTAATGGATCATGGAATGTCTTTTTTATTATTGATTATTTGTCCGGCGTTTTTTTTTAAGTAACAATATGGGGGTTTATTCTCTAATTAAATAAACATATATTTTTAAAATTATAAACCCAAAAATATAAATTATTTGGAAAAAAATTGAAACAAAAAATGCGTCTTCAAGTTAAACTTAACCTGCAAGCTGAATTCGGATAAACTCGATTTTAAACAGTGGCACATCAAGGCAAAACGTGTTTAAGGAAGTTCATTCTTTGTTTTTCGTAGTGTTGGTTTTTGTTTCTTCGGGGAGGAGGGGTTAGGGTTTTTGGGGCCCGAGCCCAAAAGGTCGAGAAAGATCACCGAATAAACTGCCCATTTTCTGATGCAGCCCAACTTTATAGGTACAATTTTTTTTCCTTATTTGGGTCCGAGATAGGTGCAATTGTCGAAGTGTTCATAGTTCGAAACAGATTCAAAGCTCTGACAGAAAACATATTCATTGCTCAGACCAAAAACCCAAACAGATTCATAGCTCTATAACGTGTCCTCGAGTCCGTTGGGATAAAATACATACGTTTGCGTAAATTTGTCATGATGATCTTTGCAATTTTTTTCTAAGGAAGTTTCCATCAATTTGGAAAAGAGTACGGTTTCATAATATATGATATTAAGGAACCGAGGTGATTAATTCCTCCACCAGAAATGGTTTTCGGTTATGTTTTTCTGTTACCTTCCGTGTCTTATTGCGAGTAGAATGAAAACAATGGGTGAGTGAATATTAATGGTAATATACATTTCTTACGGAGATAATTGTATACAGATGTAGATGTAGATGTAGAAGTGGTTCACTTGTTACATCAAAACTGTAGACAATGTTAGAAGTGGTTCAATCTGGGTATAACAGAGAGACGCTCTAAAACTGTAGTACATCACAAGTCCAATGCAACTACTTTTACGGTGACCACCAGCAATTGTATTAAGTACTTAGGTACTATTTGGTAGGAAGAAAGGAACAGCAGAGGTAATAAAAATATTGGAGATAGATGAATGAATAATAAAATATATATAGAACTATTATTTGAAAAAAATATTAAATTTATATTTTTATATTTTGTTTTTACTTTTTTGAGGTATAAAAATTTTATATTTTTCTATTGCTTCACCACTAACAGGTTTATATCTCTAGTATCTTCGTATATTGTTCCTGCATCACTAACCAAATGCTATCTTGATAGGGGGATAGAGATAAAATACAAGAAGTGGAAACGTAATATAGATATTAAATATGTATATGGGTGCTATTGAAAAAAATATTAAATTTCTGTCTTATATTCTGTAAGTTCTCCAAATTTTAAAAGTCCATAAATTTTGTGTTATTTATCTCTTATTTTTATTTATTACCAACAAATTTATGTCTCTGATATTCATATTCCTATCCAAAGAAATGAGAACAAACACTACCTTGTAGAACTGGTGCACAGACGTGGGTCAATTAGTAGTTAGTACTGACGCATTGATCTGGAATAATAACAAGGCAAAGTCTAATTAGGCATTTATTAGACTAGTAATTTTACGTAATCGTGACTGAAATATCAGCTTAAGTTAAATTGAGACCAAACCACAAGGACAATTACGTACGAGCATTACTAATGCCAGTATAGTGTAATTGAACAGTTTCCTGTTTTTTTTTTAAAAATAAAAATTGACTTTTATTTAGCAATTATCTCTTATAGGTGTTCATAATTAAACTAACCATCAATTTGGCCAACCCGAAGCGTATTAGGATAAGTTAAGTTCTTAAATTTAATAAGTAAGATTGAGTCATACGTAGGTTAACAAGCTAGTCCAAAATCGCATAATTTCTTAAAAAATCTATATTTTTATAATAATTTTTAAAAAATATAAGATTTTAAAGTTTAATTAATATACTTTACATAAGTTGATATTATTTTTATATTGATATGGTTTATTTTGAAACTTATATTGTAAAATATTTCTTAAATTTTTGTTCTCACTTGTAAACTTTTATAATTTTACTATATATAATATCCAAATTCTCATATATTGTTTGAATGTTAGATTCACAGGAATATCCCAGTATATAGTTGGTAATTGTCAGGTTACTTATGATTTTAAAATTTGATCTGATCTAAATCTCGAGCTAATTTTGAGTTTTGTCTAACTCGCAATTAGACACACCTAATCTCCTCTGGAATAGTAATGCACCTTTTTTTATTTTTAAGTAATGATATTTATACGCAAATATAGACATCCAACACATCATTTTTTTTTTTGACTCTTTCGTTTTCTTTTTACTTATATTTTTTTTCTTTCTCTCTAAGCGTCCGAGATTCCTACACAAAAGGTGATTCAAATAACATAACTTTTTTTTTAATACACAAGAACGTAAGTAAGGGAGGCACCCCTATACCAGCAAGCACATACAAGTGCGTTAAATTGGGAGATCCAGTTAGTAGAGATGGTAGACACATTCGCACTCATCCTCTCAAATTGGACCAATCCAAAGCTACCAAAGAACTTATTGATGTCGCTTTCGCCACGGTAGGGGATCTCCCTAATTAGGATTTAAGTTCTTTCAAGTTAGGGAGGTTTTGAACCCCAAAACTAAGGTGGAGTGGCAATACATTCTACCTACCTCAGCTGGCCAATAGTAGTACCTTTTAACGCCAGAAAATCACATATCAAATCGGGTTTGCAGAATGGGAATGCGATTGAGAATGGTATGAACATCATTATTTGACAATGACATGGACCGCAACTCAGTTCCCACTAGACAGAACGTTCCAGGCACTATTCCATTAACATTATTAAGAAAACTAATTAAAAGAATAATAAAAAAAAAACAACGTCTTTTGTTTTAGTATAATCTACAGAGTGAAAAGGGCCTGTCACCCGAGTGAACTAACACTTCATCATCGCCGTCCATATCATGCATGAGAGGGTTTGAAAAGCAAGAATTCAGCCGTGTGATTTTTTCTTTTTGGGTAAATTCAGCCATGTGATTTTGAATATTAAAATATACAAGAAGAAGCTCCTAATTTGCTCAGCTTTTTCATTGATAATTGCTGGAAATTGCTGGTTGACAAGGAAATGGCTTAAAATAATGCAAAAGCCCTCTACCCAAAATAATAATAATAATGATAAATTACATAGAGATTTGATAAAATTTATCCAAGTTCTCCTCTACTTGTTGGTGATCTAACCCTCTAAATATATTATTCAATATGCAATGGAGGGTAGTATAGTGATTTTACAAACAGATAGATATTGGTAAATAGATCAAACTAGAGTTGAATTTTATGAGACAAGTACTAAAAGATAATGTGCATATAAAATATAATAATATATTATCATACAAGTACTTAAAACATATAAAAATTTTATACATGAAAATTAAAAATTTGGCCCCCAAGCCATACAAGGCCAAGAGACTCTGCCCTTGTGTGTAATAGTTTCATAAACTTATGGACTTCTAAAGCACATTTTACCAATAGAAAAAAACTTATATGAATTTTATTAAATCTCATTATATGTGTATATAATTTGCTCTAATAATAATAACAATAATGCAAAAACTCAGCTCGTCTAGAAATGTATCAATGCGAGCTTCATAGTCAATATTTCATTGTTAGCATGCCATCTGATGCGGCAGCATGAGCACCCCATCATCGTCTACCCATGTTCCTATCCCTTTTCTCTTTTGCTTTCGGAGGCACACAACGGCACAAGGGTATGATAAGTGTTGCGTGTCCCCTTTTTGGCGAGGATTGTGGAATTTGCTTAAACATAATTGTCACTAATTGTGCCTATGCTTGGGGTTCCGAATCCCACATGTTACAATCATTTGCAGCCACCGGACCCCAATCTCATAATTATATATACATATTTGTGCATCCCAGCCATTCAAAGATTTGAGTCAAAAAGTTTTCAACCAAACGAAATTGCCTAGTCCCTTGTAGTAATTACCTTTCTTTTTCCCTCGCCGCGTTGCACCATGTACTATTGCAAGTGTTATCGTTATAGGCCAACAGCCTAAAACCAAGCCAAGTCAAGTCAAGTCAATATGCCACAAATTTTGAAGTGTGAACACTTTCCTTCCCCTTCTCTCCTCCATCTTTATCACTGTTTGATGCCCTCTTCTGGCATTGTTGATGATGTGTCCAAGCCAATCAATAAAATAAAGAATAAGATGTGATGTGGCAGCTCCACCCCATAGACCATAGTCTATGTAGCATGGTTGGAAAACACAACATGGGAAGCATCTTTATCATTAGGGTACCAGGCCAGACTCATTATCATTATCGAAAGATCATCATGTGGACGGCTAGCTCATGCCCAGCATGCATTCCATATTGCTTTCCTTCGCTACCCCTTTATTTGAAAAAAAATTAAATTAAATTAAAAAATCATTATTTATAAAGATTATTTAAAAAATCAAAATAACCGACTATGGTAATATATTATTATAGGAGTAAGCCTCAGTTTTTAAATTGGATAAATTAATCCTAATAAAAATAAATTGAAAAATTGGTCTTTAACTTTTTAAAATATCAAAAAATTTAGTCCTTAATAAAAATAAATGGACAAATTAGTCTATAATCTTTTTAATAATTAGACAATTTAGCTTCTCCTAAATAACTGAGATGAGAATCAATAAAGGAACTACATTGACCAAGTTTTAAAATATTAGGACCAATTTATCCGATCCTTTTATTAAAGACTGTTTTGAAAGTTTATTCTTATTATAAAATAAATCTTTAGAAGTAGAGCAGTCGCAAGGAAATTAGTACTAATTTCATTAATTGGGAATGGGCTCAATTAATGAAATTAGTACATTATGCATGATTTTAAATTTTTCATCGCTAATATTATTTTGTATCCTAGTTTTTCTTTTTTGTTTAACAAGAATGTAACTTTATTTCATTATAATTTTTCAAAGTCATCAATCTTCCCCATTGTTAACTAATAGCTGGAAGCAAATCGTCTGTTCCATTTTTGGTCCCTCATTCCGTCTTTCCTATTATAATAGTTGTTTCATGTTCCAATTTTATGTTAACAGTGTTAAAAAACTGAAATATTAAAATTTTTTAGATGTCAAAATATGACGAGAAGAGGATTTGTATCCATAGCTAGGGATTAAAACCCATATTACTTGTTGGATAAAGTATTTACCATATGGGACATGATTGGATTGGAACCTATGTAATACAAATTACAATAGCTAACGGTCGAGAATCAGCTTAATCGGCAGGATTGAACAATGATGGCTTCATGGTAATGAGTTTAATTGCTGCTGGTCATCCTTGGGCATGTGGCATGATTGACCTTAAAATGAAAGAATATATCCTCTCCAAAATTCCTATTTACAATAACCAAAAAAAAAAAAAGAATTGGCGAAATTCATGCCAGGGATAATTTTCCGTTACATGTTTTGGTGTTTAAATGAACAATTTCCTGTACAAGCTTATGGCGAATGCACTCAAAAACAGGTCATAGATTATGGCCCATTTTCCATGTAAATGTGTTCATCAGCCTTAAAAGGTCTTTCAGCCAAAATGATTGCTTAGCGCTGCTCTCTATTGGCGATCATAAAATTCACTATGCTCTCCGTATAATAATAATAAATAAATAAATAAATAATAAAATTCACTATGCTCATCACCCCACGTACCCCACCAGGCACTGCACTATTGACACTGGGATTGGCAAGGGTCCCCCACTCTACGGAGCACTTTTCAAATCCTAGTTTTCTTCCTCTGCTGTTTCACTATTAATTTGCTGGCATTCGAGCAAAAACCAGTAGCATGGGCTTAATTGAGACCACAAAAGATTAATGCAGATACTGATACCTAACTTTAATGGCATCCTTATTACAGTAAGTTGTAACGATCTCAAAGTGCGGTCCTCACGGTCCAATTTAATTAACTCCAAGTACGGTCCCACCTGACAAATGGGTGTTGTTTTACAAACGAGTAATACCATAATACTATTTATATTTATAATATATGGCAGCTTTATTGGTGTACTCTTATTTATTATTAATAAAATGTGAGGCAAATTGTGTGAAATTCTATTTAATAATAGATGAAAGTGTAGTAATGATATTCTACAAGGTATGAGATCAATAACATTCGTCTTTACAAATTACGGTCACCACTCGCCACGACTGCAATGCAGTCTATTTGAGTTTCTATTTTCATGACATTGTATTTGTACACTGTGCAGGTTTAATTCAAAGATAAGCATTAATTATAACATTTTAAACGAAAAGCAAACCTTGTGGTCATCGTTTTTTTTTTCTTCTTCATGTTAAAAATTTAAAAGCAGCAAAAGAAAAGTGTTTGGGTTCATTGGAAATGTCATGAACATTTTGGGCAAAACAAGATCGAAGGAAAATGAAAAAAAAAAAAAAAAGAGTTTTTCATTATTTATCAAAAAAAAAAAACAAGATCGAAGGAAAATGAAAAAGTGTTCCGGGCGCGCGTACATACTGTTATTTCTTCTTGTAGGTTTGCTTTTAGACTTTGACATAACTTCTTAGACTTTGCAACCATTGGAAACACTAGAAAATATAAGAAAATTATAAGGATTTCTTATTAACTTTGATTACTCAACTTTAACTTTATATAGTATAGGCTAAACAATGCACCAGAAAAAAATTAGTAAATGTGTGAGCTCTTGTATTAAAAGTAAAACTTTATACTTTAATTCTACCTTAGGGTGTGTTTGGATGTTGAAATCAAAATTTTGATGTAGAATTTCAATTTAGAATTGAAATTGAATTAGAATATTAAATTTTATATTTGACTTTTCTAAAGAATTGTAATATGATCGTTAAAACATAGATGAAAAAGAAAAAATTATATAGATTTTAATGAGAAGATAAATATTTAATAAATTTTGAAATTAAAAATTCATAAAGTATATGTTATGAATTAAAATGAGTCTATTTTAGTTGTTTTTTAATTATATAGAATTTGATTATGAAATTATAATTTCAATTTCAAGCTCAAATTTCATATTCAATTTTCAGATGTTGAATGGACAATAATATCCTTTCTATTTCACTCTTTTCTGTTTTTTAAAATGGCAATACGCTTACATACTCAGGAAAAATTATTAAAACAAAAACTAATTAAGCTGTGAAGAAATGTTTATTATCAATGTCTTCTATTCATTTTAATGTTATTGTTATTGTTTAGTTAATAAAGATGAATTTAATTATTCAATTTTCTATTTTTAATTATACTTAGTTTAAAAATGTATCGTTATTTTTTATCTTAATGAAATCAAAGGTATATGAATTTATAAATGCATTTGTATATAACAGAATAATGTTGGAATCTCGACTGCGAGTGTTGAAATTCACGTTGGATAAGTTCGAACTAACTTAGTTGTATTGGATGATGAAAGAACCCAGGGGTGTATAAGGAATGAATTGAATTAGTTGAATAAAACTTAACAAATTTAGTTTTAGGTAGAATTTTTAAAACCAAAGGCAGAATAATAACCGATTATGTCCCATATAATCCTTGAGTTAAATCCGATATTAAAAATATATGGAAATTTAGATACTATACATAGTAAAGTTATAAAATTTTATAAGTAAGAAATAAAATTTTAGAGATATTTTACTATATAGATTTAAAAAAAACCATATCAATATAGAAATAACATCAAGTTATGTAAAATATATTAATTGAATTTTAAAATCTTATAATTTGTTATATATTATTATAAAAATATATATTTCTTAAGGGATTATTTGGCTTAAGGGTAAAGCAGACTGGATATATGACCTTAACCTTTTAAAATATATCAGGGTAAATTTAAAGGCAGAAACTTATTCTAATGAGATTTAACCGTGTTCAAGTTAAAGGGATGAAGGGCTATGAACACCCATAAAAGAACCTATAAACTCATCTTTTTCGTTAGTTGTATATTCAAATAGTGAATGTACTCATTTTCTCCTTTATCCGTTTACCCATTGAACGCGTAAAGGTCCAAAAGGGGTAAATTGAATTATGTAATAATAATGAAATCATAGTTGAGTTACGTATCAATATGAAGTGACTTCTTTTTATATATTAAATTAAATAATCTATCTATACCTATGAGTTATGATATTTGATGAGGTGTGGGTTCATTCAAATGAATCTATATTCAATTCAATAATAAATGAAATATGAGTTGAGATAATATTTATAATGATAAGTATAAATAATATTTTTCTTATACGGAGATTTTTCACCATAATTATCTTTGGTGTACAACTTTTTCAATTCCAAAAATATTCTTTAAACACTTTAAAAATGTTTATCATTTATAATAACTCTTCTAACTTCTCATTTTTTAAATTGATTTTTTTAATTTCTTATTTCTTTCTTAAGTATTTTAAAAAAATAAAAAAATGCTGGTACATATAAAGAATAATGATATTGGGACAGTTGTAAGACGTGGAAGAGTCAATACTAAGGTTGTAGTTAATATTATTAATACTAAATACTAAATTAGAAGCTTCAATAAGTGCTGGAATTTTGGAATTTTCTCAGCCTGAACCACTTTGCAGTTTGGCCGATGTTAGGATTGATTTTCTATGAAATCGGACTCGTAACTGGCTGAACTTCTGAATTTTAAAATTACATATGATGACAATTAAAGTTCAAAACTATACTAGTTGCGCGCTTATCGGTTAGTTTACTTCAGACTTGACTTGACTCGTTAAATATACAAGTCAAGCAAACATTATGAATATAAATCATTTTATGAAATAAGTTTAGCCTTATGCCTTTAATTTCAAACAATTGTTTTGAACAGGGAAATCAATTTGTTTATATTATATATTATTAAGCTTAAAATAAAATTTTAATTTAATCTTATACATGTCATCAATATAAAATTTAATCTTTATAAAAAAATTAAATAAGTTTTGATACATACAATTATTTATAAATAAATTCTGTCATCAACTAAAGATATAACTATGTGATAGGGGTAAAATATCTGAACCCAATACCAAGTGGGTTAATTAATGGCTTAAGGCCCATTACTACCTTCATATCTCTATTTAAGTCAATAAGTAACTTTAAAAAGGTATGCATTCTTTTCTATTACATTTATACCTTTTGACGTCATTGACTTAGATTTAGGAACCAGGGTACCCCACCCCACGTGGTAGAGGTAAGAGCATGGGCAAGGATGATGAAGTGGTCTCATGTTCACCGGTCTCTCCTTACCTCAGGTATGTCTTCTGGCCTATACTACATCAGAATACTATGTAACTCAATTATTTTCATCTTAAAATTGTATTGCCGTCTAAATACTAAATAGCAATTCTTTCCCTCTTAGAATAATTTTGGATTTTCTATTTGACAATCAAGAAGTGGAGTTGCGGATGAGTAATAGCATAACACAAAGGTATAAATCCAGCTGGAAGTAGGGATTTATTTACAAACGATTGCATGTATAGAGACTAATTTTATTTTTATTTTTTTGCTTTTTAGGAACAAAATTCAAAATCAATAACACTTATATATATGGACCTAATATTAATGAATACATGCTAATTGTTACATGTAAAAGGATTAGATTTTTTTTTTTGTATTTATGAAATTACATTGGTCAAATTGAGATTTGAAATTAGTATCTTATACATAGTTACATACTATCTAAACCCCTTACTAGTAGACCAATCCTAATGGTTGGGTTAGATTTTGTTTAAATATCTTATTATAAAATAAACTTTAAAATAAATTGCAAGTCAAGTTTTAATATAACTTAAAATTTCAAAATATGTCTGGTCCAGATATAGTTTAAGGATGCATTTATTTACAGACTGGACTAATAAGTGCTCTTAAAGTATTAATAAAAAAAATAAAAGTAAAAAAAAATAAAATTTTAAGTACATATATAATATTAGAAATTTAAAAACTTATTTTTAAAAAATATTTGTATTAAAAATTAAGAAGCTTCTTGCTCAATTTTTTTGTTTCCGGACACCAGTGTCGTCTTGGTTAGAGTTGGACTGGTTTATTATGGAAATACAATTATTCTAGCATTGATTTTTTTTTTTCTATTCGCAAAATTTGAATTTAAGATCTTACTTAAAAAAAGCAAGTGTGAAATCAATAAGAACTAATTTAAGGTCTCTTCCGATCACTTCATATTGTATTTCGTATACAAAAATAATTATCATAAAAAATATTATTTACAATAAGAATGTATTTTGAAAATTTTAAATTATAAGGAATAAGTTTTGAATAATAATCACAATTTTTAAAAAATTAATTTTTAGTTTTTTTCGTACAAGTTAAAAGGAACAGTTTTCTTTTTAAAAAAAATTAGTTTCCAACATTTCCAGCTACATATAGTGCTCATTTGGATTCCCTTATAAAAATCAATCTTTATTTAACTTATTTTTGTAAAAAAAAAAAATTAACAGAAGTAAAAGACATGTTACATTTGGATGTAAATTAAAAAATCTTTATTTATCACCAAATATTTTTTATACTATAAAAATATTTTTCTATAAGATAGAAATTAGAGCTTCACAAAAAGAATATTTTTTTACTTTTATTAGTGATTCTATTTTTACTTAAAACATTTACCTAAACATATGAAATTAAAAGATATTTTTAATAAAAAATATATTTTTTAATCAATATAATGATATCCAAACAAGCACATAAAATTTAGGTTGCATAATAATTTTTAAAAAATATAAAAGGGTTTAATTTTAATGACTAAGTGTAAAACTTTTTTAGATTACTAATCAAATTATCATATTATATGACTTTTCAAATAGTAAATGTGAGACTCAATCATTTCAAGTGATTTGGCAACACATAATTAGATGACGATGTAAAAAATTTACATGTTAATACATAGAAATTATACTCTAATATAAAACAAACACATTCTTAATTAAAAATTTTAAAAAAATTTAGGAACTACTTCATCCTTTTCAGAATATTTGTCCACTTTCAGACAACTTCATTTTAAAATATATGTCCACTTGTATAACTTTACTTTCCAATATAGTATTTATTTATTTTTTCCAATAGTATCCCTAAGTAATTTCATTTACTAGCTATTATTTTTTCAAAAACATTTCATTTAATAGGGGTATATTAATTCATTCATTATATTTTACTTATGGAAAAAAAGGACCGAACAGTATGTTCAACTAGGTTAACTGAAGAACCACCTAGCTTACAAGAATCCTCCTAAACTAAGGGAGTTCAAAATCGGTAAGAATAAAGGAAAATAGGGAAAATTGGGAACGGAATTTGGAACTTTTATTTTTTTTTAAGCTTAAATAGTGATATCCTGTGACAGTAGTAAAAACGAAAAACAATGAAATCAAAGAAGAACACTAACAAAGATAGCTGAGTCTTTCTCTCTCTCTCATTTATTCATAGGTTGCTCACTATAAATATCCTGTCACTAACAAATATTGTTTTCAAATGCTTTGTGAGTATGTTTTATGAGGCTAGAACTAGAAAAATTTTATATGAATTGTGTTTATTTTTTATAGATCTATGAAAGATTATGTTTATTTTATATTCTAATTAATTATATGTATATATTTTTATATATTTTTTATTATATTTTGGTGAAACCCAGTTAACCTCTAAACTTTTGAAAATAAGTATCTTAATCGGTTTAATGTCTGTCTAATTTTCTCTTCCTTGATTTTACTCTTTTTAAATACATTTATTATTTTTTCTTAAAACTTCTGCTTGTTCAAAAATAATACCCATCAATCAATTGAATAATTATCCATTTTTAAAATTTGCTTTGTTGAAAAATAATTGTTCATTTAAAAAAGTTTAATAATAATTATTTCTTTTTAATAATACGCTTATTAAATACTCCCCTTTTAAAATATTTATCAATTTAGAATAAATACAGATATTAAGAAAAATAATAAATGATATTGATAATTGAGTAAAGTATAATGAATAAACTAATATATCCTTACATATTAATTAATATATCACAATATTCAAGGCTAATATTAAATAGAATATTTTAAAAATGTGAAACTAATTGAGGATAGTATTGGAAAAAAAATTAATACTTTATTAAAATATAAAATTAATAAATATTTTAAAATATAAAATTGTCAAAAAATGGACATATATTATAAAAAAGAGCAAGTACTATTGATTCATTAATGAAGTAGGAGAGAGAAATTTAGAATTAGAATATTTAATAGTAACAAGAATAATTTAATAAATTATTCATAATTTTTATTAATACTAATATATTATTAATTATTTATTTAATTTTAATAAATATTTAAAATTAAATAATTATTTAAGAATGAAAGATGTAAATATTTTGAAAGAGAAGGATTAAATTAATTAATTAATTAATTCTTTTTAAGAAAACCATATAGGCATCACAATTCACACACATATCCGCCAACCCACTTTCTCAAAGACACAGCATCCTTAACTTTGGTGGAGAAACTTGGAAGCATCACTACACGACACGTGCACACTTGCCTGTTCATATCACCCGATTCTCTTCCCACGTGGCACACGGAACTGCCCCTCCCCTCCTTTCCAAACACACACAACACGCTCTCTCTCTCTCTCATACATAACTCTCTCTTTGAAAAAAAAGTTGCAGGCTTTTATTTCACTTCTTTTCACATCCTTTTTTTCCTTGAAAAAATGATAATCCCAGTCCACTTCTTCATACCTTATTTAAACCCCCACCCCCACATTCTCACTTTCACATATGTTCATTCCTCTCTCTACACCTCCATTACGAAACTCCGTTCTTTTCTCTCAGTCTCTTCCTTTCAAGTTCAACAATGGCATCATCAAAGCTCTCACTCATTCTTCTTGTGTGTGTTGTGGCCATCTGGGCCGTTGATCCATCTGAGGGTGCATCCCACCACGCTGCCCCAGCACCTTCCGTGGACTGCTCAAGCTTGGTGTTAACCATGGCTGATTGCTTGTCCTTCGTGACCAATGGGAGCACCACAACAAAGCCGGAGGGCAACTGCTGCTCTGGCCTCAAGTCTGTCCTCAAGACCGCTCCTCAGTGCCTCTGCGAGGCCTTCAAGAGCAGTGCTCAGTTCGGTGTCGTCTTGAATGTCACCAAGGCCACCACTCTCCCTGCTGCATGCAAAGTCTCTGCTCCTTCTGCTGCTAACTGTGGATGTGAGTTCATTTCCTTTCTCCTTATTATTCCCCACTTGTTTTTCATTTTATTTTTCTCTTAGATGTCTGTTCTTTGGCTTCCTGTTTGTCCTTTTTTGAGTGTGTTGTTGGGTAAAGTTTGGGGATGCTTTGGAAAGTTTTGTTTGAGAAAGTTTTCATTTTTATGTTTATGTGATGTGATGCCCTGTGTTTTGTGTGTGCACATTTGATTTTGATTTTGATTTGTGCTTCGTGCCCTTTTTTTCTGATGGGAAGGGGTTAGTCATGGATGGGTTTGCTTTGGTGTTTTCTTCCCTTTTCTGGATTCATGTGATTTACTTGTGGCTTTGTTGTTTGTTTTGCAGTGTCTGAAACTCCTTCTGCTGCTCCTGGTATGTTTCGTACCTAATCTTATTCCCTTTTAATGTTTAAAATGTTTGTTCTTTATGCAGTTTACAATCCTGGATGTGTGGTTTTTATGTTGAAATTTGATGCAAATTACAAAGGGAATCACATGCTTAGTCCTGTCCTGCTGCTAAAGCTTAGATTAAGTTGAGGGATGTTTTCTTCTCTATATTCCTCTGTGTGTGTGTATATATAAACACACGTACAGACGTTCTGATGCTTGTCTACCTACCACAGTTGGGACAATTAAAATTCTCCCAACCACCCATATATTCATATTACTGGTTTAAAGAGTTGTCAACAATTTACACAGGGTCAAGGGATTGTCTACTCTATCATTATTTTTTGCTGTTACTTTGGACTGATGTGTATCAAGACTCTGATAAAGAGGTAGAATATTTTGTTGAAGCGCAAGATTCATGGAGTAAGAGTGAATTTAGTGTATTTGACGCAGTGTTCGCGGAGTGAGTCAAAATAATATTTTTATTTTAATTTTGAAATGTAAGTATCTTCTATGTGCACAGAAATGTGAAATTTGAAAATCAAAAACTGTTATTCATAGACTTTAATTTTCTTTATTAATTAATACTGAAATGTGAAATTTGAAAATCAAAAACTGCTATTCATATATTTTAATTTTCTTTATTAATGCCAAATGTGAGTATCTTCTATGTACACAGAAATGTGAAATTTGAAAAGTCAAAAACTGTTATTCATCCTGTTTCTTCTCTGCATGCTGATTAAATATGCTAGCTGTCTATTAATTACCATTTTCTCACATATGCTGCCCAAGCATTAATAACTTGTCTGTATTGTATGAAAAATGTTAACCATTTTGATCTCTGGAGTTAGACTTGGACATTCTTGGTGTTTCTTATTCTAATTGTGTTACTGTTATTTCTTTCTAGTTGGAGCCCTCTCTCCATCTTCTCCAGCATCTCCAACATCTGGTGCTGCTGCAGCTCCTGGTGGTTTGAGCGGTCCCGCGAGCGAGCTATCTCCAACACCAGCCCCAGCTGCTGGGAACACAGCATCATCACTATTCCAAATTTCAGCTGGATCCTTACTTGTTTGCCTATTGGTAGCTACATTCTCGGGCTTTTAAGCTGAGTTTCATTCCATTTTGAAAGTAGAGACATGACATGAGGGAGTATTTTGATGTTTTATTTGGGTTCTACCATTGGAGGCCTTCTAATTATGTGAGACTTAAAAGTAGATAGAATTCATTATGGGAGTGACTAGAACCTATTTTGCGGTTGTATTGTACCCTCTTTCTATTATATATATAAGTTCATATATTAATAATGAGTGGTCATAATATTATTATTGTTACTATTATTATATATATGTTGATAATAATATTTAAATGGGTGTGAATTGTACTTTCTTGTGACAAGTACATGTGCCTAACTTCTGGTGTTCTGGGCAAGATGGCTTCCAAACAAGTCCAATCCCAATTATGAACATGACAAAGAAACAAAATGAATAAATGAACTCCATCTAAGTCTCAGATGAGCGCGACCAGTTAGTGCTTGAAACCTCTTTCCTTTCATGATTACCACAACTACTTCCTCTGCAAAATTATTCGTTACATAAGAAAAACCCATATGATGGGTCCTAGTGCTGCATTCATTCAAGCCATAAAGGCTTGCAAATGGTGCACTGGTTAAGCACGTGTGCTGCTCAACAATGGACCTATTCAGATGGCCTATTAGCAGATTTCCTTCATTCCGTTGTAGTATAGTAACATAATATCAAACAACATTGGGGAAAAAACTTTGGTATATAAAACGTGACCTTAGCAAATCATTAAAACTACGTTTTGTGGCCAAATAATTGACACTCCGCTAAAACTGTTTGGCCATGTTTGTGGCCCTTTACCTAAGCAGAAAGGCATCATTGATCAGCTTTCCACTTTTCGGCGCGTGCTACAGGAAATTGAGCGAATGAAGCGCAACATTTTCTTTTCTTGCAATGCCTTAGCAGAAGAATTGCTTACTAATGATGTTCGTTAGGACAAATGTCTGAATATCTGTGGCAGTTTGGCATCATCGTGTAGACACTAGGCAACAATGCCATGGGCCAACCGGGCACCGCATAAAGCTAATTTTCAAGAAATTAAATCATTAAGAGCATCAAGACATGTTCTATTTTTTCTAGTCTGTAGTTGAACTTTGCACAAGAATTTTCGCCGACATCAAAAGCACATCTAATAGTACTTTTTGCGCAACTACATTTTGGCCCTTGATGTCTTCCACAAATTGGAAAGTGGGGATGCGAGTTTCTGCAATTTAAAACAAATCTGCTACTCAATCTCTTTCTTGGTCAAGAATATGGGGTAGCTTTCCTTTTTATGATATTGGATCATTAATAGCATCTAAGGTGCGTGGTGTGCCAAGGGGCCATGTGCATTGCTGGTAACTTCTGGTTTGGAGGCCAGAACCATTTTGTCCAGCAATGCTCATCACTATTAAGAGAAAAAACAGTGTAGCTATTTTGAGTATTTTTCAGCACAGATAAACCGTAATAAGCATTTTGGTCAGAATTAGATATGCTAGATCTGTTTACTTCAAAGCAATCTTTACTAGTTCAATGTCCAAGTGGCCCGTACTTAATTAGGATACATTGAACCATTTTGTTTGGAACGCACTATTTGCAGTTGGTAAAGTCAATTCTTGGTCTATCTTTGATTGAAAAATTACAATATGCAATTGCTGTATATCAGATAACCCGAGCCTAACATATTTAAACTCAAACCAAATCGTTTTGATAAATGATAGGAGATCACATTAGAGTGCAAGAGATGGACGCCTCCTTGCACATTAGAGAATCTTAAGTCTTAACCTTTGGGAGCACAAAGGAAAACTAATTCCGGGAATATATAAAAGATGTGGAGGAAGAGACAAGGGAAACTGAAAAGCTAAACAAGGTGACATGTTGCATGTTGCAAGGAAGAGTGCAAAACGGAACTCAAAATTCCATGATCCTTATTTTCCGAAGTAGCATGATAAAGGGGCCTAGGCCTACGCTAAAACTGACAAATTTAGCAAGGAATAAGTTCCATAGAGTTGAAAGCTTTGATATATTCCGGATGTAGCCATAAACATTTTTGTCTTTTCTTTTGTTTCTTTTCTAAGAAATATCTTTAGGAAATTTTATTCCCCACTTGCTTTTTTTTTTTTTTTAAATATAGTTTTAGGCCACCTCTAATGTCCTTCAAGTTTAACATCTTTTACCCAAATAGAGGACTCTGGAATCTAGTTTAATCAGCCATGTCATTGCTTGTGACAAAAAGAGAGTCTCCTGCAGATACCCTTCCCAAAAAAGCAAATGAGCAGAGAGCTTCAAGTTTCTCTTTATTTTCAGAAGAGACAGATGAGTGTACGTGTAAGTATAATTTTACACATTCTTTACGGAATAGAAGATTAAGTGTACACAACTACCCATCTCATAGGTGCCACTTTTTTGGGTGCTTGATCCAACTTTTAACAGAAAAAAAAAATGCTTCTGAAATTATTTGCCTGGCACAAGCACAACCCATCGTAACTATTCATATGGTTGTATGTGAATTTGACCAAAATAAAGTTTGATTGAGATTCTCTGATGAGTGATATTCCTGCTTATAATTAGATGCAATCACAAAAGTAGTCATGCACAATTTGCGCCGAGATAGTGGCAAAGTAGATCAATTTTCACCCTAGAAAATAATTCAACTAAGATTATTATTATTGGTAATATTCAACTAAGATTATTATATGGCTAAAGAAAGAAGTGAGTCCAACTTAACAATTTCACAAGCAGAATTTTTATGGAGTTTGGCGTTGACGTCATCCATAACAAGAAAAAGTGGGACTGAACTACTTTCAGCCATCATTGGATATCCACTATTCATTAAGGCCCAAATTTACCTTCGCAAACTCCATCTATTTCGGTATCGTTTTGATGCAAACATATGTTTCCTCTACGGTATGACTTACTTTTGACGCATAATGGCCAAACAAATGGCTAACCAAATCTCAAACTTTTTGTGCACAGTATGTGATTGGTAGCGGACATAGTTATACAGTAAAGTTGTACAACAATTTTATATCAATATTCACAATATTTTTTATGTTTTGTGAGAATAGGTATTGATGTATTAAAAAACAAAAATACACTGTGATTGTTGCATAGAATCGTTATACAAATTTATTGTACAATCCTAACATTATGACAATATGCTCCATTCATGAACAGAAATTTTGGACATATAGCATTAAAGATGACTTGTGCTTACTAGATAGAAATTGGCATCTGTCAAAATCTCCAACTGTTTGATCAAGGATGTTACCTCATCATCCCACGTTTTTCCTCTCTGGCATTTTTCCTTCTTAAGGAGTTCTCTGTGAATGGCTTGGTCTTTATATATTGTGTTTGATTTTGCTTTTGTAAGGTGAATATTGATTTTGAAGTAGAATGATTTATGTTTGGTAGTTTTTCTAAAAATAATTTTGATAGAAAGTAATTTTTTTTTACTTTTCCTAGAATCAATTCTAGAAATAAAAATTGATTTTAGCAAAAAGATATCAAACATGTTAAAATGTACATTGATTTTCGCCTCTTAGAATCAATTCTCAAGGCCACAAAACCAAACATGCTCATAAAAGTTGCACTAAGGGCCACATAGAGGAACCACACCAATTGAGGTATGTCCTAAAATCACAATAAGGGCCTCAGAGCGGAACCACAGCAATCGATACCAAACTCAGTGATTAAACTCTACTGTGGTGATAATGCTATAAAGGATTTCATGGGTAAAAGTAACTGGGCGCTAAATTGATAATAAAAGGCTTAATACAATACCTCTTATTCTCATTACTTGTTTAGGAACTTAAATATATTTAATTGGATTTGGCTGTGAAAGATGGGAAAAATCACATTTCCTGCGAAAATACATGTTGTACTCCATTTGCATCAGTCATTCATTGCTTCATCCAAATGCATTGTACCTTTTGACCAGCCGGCAAAATTCAGAAGAAAATTCATTGGTTGTATCAGTCAAACAACTGTTTGTTACCTTTATATTTTACTGTTTGTTGGCATCCCACAAAATAAACATGTGCTAGTTATGTGCACCAACCATGAAATTTTTATACTTTTCTTTTACCAACAAAATAAAACAGGATTTATATTATCAGGTCTATTCGATTTTTTAAAAAATTATTTTCGGAAATCAAACGCGTCTCTTTATTTCCATTTTACTCTTTTTTTTTTTTCTATCAAAGAAATGTAGAATATGAAGTACATAAATAACATTCAATATATGAAGCTTAGGTACAACAATAATAATAGTAATTATCAGTATATAGCCTGACCCTGACAAAAATAGAAAGAAAGGGTTGCTCTTTGCTTAACTGTTACTTGAAGAAAGCGTTTAGATTTTGAATGATTCAACACCTAAGACTTTCATTTTCGTTGAAGTTTCAGCGTTTTAGTTGCACAATTATAAAATAGAAGTTATCATCACGGGTTCAAAGAAGCATCCTAGCTCCTTGTTCACATAGTCACAGAGATGAATATATATATATATATATAACCATCCATTCTGTTTTTCACACTCACTCTCATTGATCAAAAGATAAGAACAAAAATAGCTAGAGAGCAATGGCTGCTTTATCCTTAAGCTCAAGCCTAAGCATGTCCAAGCCATTTCATTGCCTTCCACTCTCAAACAAGCAACAAAGGCCTTCTCACCTGCACCTAACTGTTTCATGCAGAGCCACAAAGGTGAAGGGTTTGGAATATGACACTAACAATGACAACTTCTACAAGATGCTGTGCCTGAGTCCCAAAAGTGCAACCACGGATGAGATAAAGAGGGCCTACAGATCAATGGCGCTTCAGTACCATCCTGATGTGTGCTATGATACTTCCATGAAGGAGGAGTCAACAAAGATGTTTGTGCAGCTGAATGCTGCTTACAAGACCTTGTCCAACCCCATGCTTAGAGAACAGTATGACTGTGAATTGGGTTTGAGAAGCAAAATGAGTGTTAGTTTAGATGATGATGATGATGATGTTGTTGTTGAGAGTTGGAGGAGTAGGTGGCAAGAGCAAGTGGTTGAGTTGAAGACCAGGTCTCGTAGACGTATGGAACAAAAGGGGGGATCATGGAGCAGCAGAATGAGGACACAAAACAAGAAAAGTAGCTAGGAACTCATCATTCTCTTGCTATGCGTGGGAGCTTGTTGCTATTTTTTCATTTGGCATCGTTGAGTTGGTCTAGTTTTAGGAATTGATTCTTTCATTTATATTTAGCTATAATTAACCTGTTACGTATAATCTCTTTGGTAGAAGAATGTTGTGTAGCATCACAAATGTTTTTGTTCTTATAGCAGTGAACAATTTGACTTGTATAGAGTATTGGATTGGATAATTCGGTTTTACCAAAGTTTCTTAAGAACTAATCATTTTTATTTCTTAATATATTAGTTCAAAACCAATATATTAGACCCTTTTTGCAGACATAATTTTAAATGTAAAGCAATCATGGATTCACGAAATTTCAGTTAGGCAGCCAAGTTTCATTATTAATTCCAATTGAAAAAATGACATTGCAATGATTTGCATATGTACTTGTATATCATAGACTAAGGAAATAAAAAAGCTCAATTGTGCATCTTCTCGTCCCAGCCATCTGAAAATTCTGTTAAGTTTGATCGAACTATTACATTAGAGTCAATTCAATAATATCAAGTGAACAATCCCTTGTATTACCAAGGCTAATGGATGTTGCTCAATTTGTGTGTTATAGGCTTGAGTGAACCAACATAAATACTGTATTTTAATTAATCTTCCCTCACTAAGTTTCTAGCACCATATTTGTGTATGAGTTTTTTTTGTCTTTTTTCATGTTTTTCATGCGCTTCTCCTGTCTAAATTTTTACTTCTGTTTTAGATCAGATCGTTTCTCTACACACATTATTTCTGCTTTGTGTAATAATGCATTACACTTCTTTTAGTCAGTCCACATTTCACCCATCTTATCATCCATTACCATAGCAAAGTATATTATGACTTGGCGACAGTATTCTTAGTGTATTAAGAAAAACTATTTCTTTTAATCAGTCCTCATTTCACCCATCTTATCATCCATTACTATAGCTAAGTTATGACTTGGCGACAGTATTAGTATATTAAGAAAAGCTATTTATTTCACTTCATCCAAAAAAGATCATGTCAATGCTGAGAACTTCAAATTAACAAAAGTAATCTGTAAAAATCAATCGCTATATAAGCCTTAGACCATAGCAGTGACATAAGAAACATTGTATAATGAGATTGTGAGGACTATATATCACCTTTCTCTATAATTCTTTGATGGAAAGTTTCAATTATAATTTTCTTAGAAAGAAAATTCAAAGTCAAGAAGTGAGGCGGCTTATTTCACACGGGTTTCGAGCATTGCAACTAGAACTAGAATGGCATAAAGGAAAGAAAATGCAAATGGGGAATAGGGGTAGATGACATTAAATTGTCACATATCATCACCACCAGAACCAAGTCACTTGAGCAGATTTCCAACCACCCCATTCTCCAATTTTATTGCATTGAGGACCACCAGGTCCACCATGTCCATATGAAGATGCTAACAAATGCTAAGGCAAAGGCAATTTCCTCACATGTTGACTCTGACTCTGCATATCCTTTGCTGCCATTTAAGGTACACTACACTGAAGTGCTTTTACAAGCAGTCCAGAACTCTGCCCTTTTCACCTTTGAAATGCTCTCAAGGACTCCCAGTGGAGAAATGTGACCCATCACTGTCACCCTCTTAGACTCCAGATCTATACTGAATGATGCAACTCCTAAGATTGTAGATTTAAAAGCGTGTTAGAACCTTTACCCCAAAATAAATGTCACAACCTCAAGTATAATTTTAATTCATTTGGCTTAACCCCGAAATTTACCTTAATGCAAAACAGAGACTGCTGCTCAGAAAAGTGAAAAGGCCATTATATTTCATTATATATTAACACTCATCTAGTGCTCTTAGAGCTTATATTCTAACTATAAAATATTTCAAATTATGTTCACAAACAAATTCTGATTATTTAAAGTGTTTATTTTTACTATGTGAGGTTATAAAACTAGCATGGCTGATTACCTTCCATCTTTGACAGATGCTTTCTCACTTTTCTGGCACATCCTTGACAATCAATAGCAACCCGCATCACAACCACCTGCATTAACACCCTTCCAAGTTTGTAATAATGAAATTTCAAATATCATAGTGTTTGTTTAACATTTCTCAATCACTTTTAAAATATAGTTTTTGCAATATTTATATCGCATCACATGCAGTCTTAAGGAGATTTGAATATGAGATTCCATTATTCCAAGACAATTCAGAATCATACTATATGACCATATGACTATATATAGTCTAAGATCTAGACACGTACCTTCGTTGGTGGAGAACCAAAGGAATAGAAAAATAAAAAGGGCATCTTACATGGAAGGGACAAAACCAACGGTGTGGCATCATGTAATACCATTTGTATTGTTTAATAAAATGCCCATTTGAAATAAAAAGGACATAGCCATTCTGTTTTCTCTAAGGAATATGCATGGGACTGTGACAATTGAAAAGCACGTGAAATATCTTGAAACTTCTGCAAATGACAAATATGGAAGACAAATAATGAGGATTATTTGTTTCCTTGCACAAAAATTGCATCTGTGACACTACATGTGGTATAGTCCTAGCCATTGCTCTTGATCTAAGTAATCAACTGAAAGGGAGAGGGAATAGTTTCTAGTGAGCTTTGTTGACCCAGTAACACTTGTGGAAGAAAAAAGAAAAAGCCAACAACACCAAAATTTATGAATGAACAGTCTAGAATCTAAACTCCATTTCCATTTTATAGCTTCTTTAGTTCATTATGGCTCTGCTCTTAGTTGCTTTCTTGATTATCATATACACGTAGCTTTATCACTGAAAGTGAAAGATCAAAGAAGGTTCTGTAACTTTCAATAACTCAATTGTCCTTTACTACTACTATTAAGGAATTACTGCATTTCCATTATATATGGGCATTGTAAAAGCAGAAAAACAAGTGCGATTCATGAAACAATGACGATAGTATAGACCTAGGTTCATGTTGAACCTTACACATAGCAAAATATTCACCATTCAAAATCTATTATAAAAGTATATATATTATATATGTAAACATTTAAGAACAAAAGGTGGATACATTGCCACTTTTTGGGTTCATGGTGAACCCAAGACTATATTATCATTTGTCCTCATGAAACTCCATATATTCCATTAATTTGTAAGATAAGCTCTACACACACACACACACAAAAACAAAAAAAAAAAAAGAAAGAAAAAAAAAAGTTGTTCAAGGGAAAATGACATTTGCATGATTGAACGTAACAAACCTGAAAGACATCATCTGTTGGTGCTTTCTGAAGTTCCCTTGGTTCATTCGCTTGATCTTGATCTTCTCCTCCCTGCTTGATCTGTGGAAGTGGTTTGGACCTATGACACTCACCAAGTTGGAGTACTTGGCATGTTTGATCAACCCGGTATCATCAGAGAAACACTCCTGTCAAGCCTCCTAGGCACAACCACAGATCGAGGATCTCGGGTACTCATGCACACTGCTGTGGATGCCTGAGAATGGCACATGAAACCCCTGCTCATTTTCTTGTTGCTGGTTTTCAGGCTCATCATATGTTACCAAACAGAAGAGAGTTTCAGGAGCAAGGAGAATATGGATGCTGCTGAGCAGAAAGGCAACAAAAGAGTGTGGTGTCAAAATCTACTATTGTAATGCTGACGATGGTTTTGTGACTGAGAGAGTGGCAGAAAGTATATAGAATGGAAGAGAAATGCTTTCATTATGACCTAAGCTACCAATGGCTTCACTGGCAGTGTATAGATGTATTTGTCATTTTGTCTATTATGAATGTAACTATGATATAAAAGTGTCCAAAATCTTGTCCTTATCAGTGGTTAATGCTGAGGAACTGACAATATATAACCTTCTTTTGATATGAATAGAAAGGACATGTTAGAGAAGCAAGTTGATCCATAAGGGTGAAATTCAGATAAAAGCATAATGAACATGTTTATTTTTCTTACTGTTATATATTTTACTGAACAAATCAAGTTTTATATTTCCTTTTGGGATAAGGTGTAATGAGATGAGGCAAGCTAAGCCAAACAGTACAAGTTTGTCTTATTTTCTAAACATTTTCTCATGGCTGAGTTATTTAGTAGACAAACTTAGGGATGAGGACATGAGGTAGGGTAGTAGGGGAGGTTAGAACCAAAAAGGCTTCATCTTCTAGTGCACTCATTTTCCCCTAGCTAGCCATAAGTCATGTTAAGACAGATACAAACAAAGTATCTGATATATCCACCACACAAATAGGATTAACCTCAAAGAACCATCATTGGATGTATTAGTTAAATACATTAACTTTTCAATAAATTAATTTGTTCAAAATGACTATTATTATAAAAAAGAGGTCAACTTTCCTTCTAGCCTTTTGCCAAAAAGTTATAGCATTAATCAAGGCTGTGTGGCAGCATCCAGTGGGAAAACTGAAAATGTGGTTGGATAACAATGAATGGTCAAAGGATCAGTTAAGGTACAAAAAGTTAAAGTGGTTAAAATCAGCGAGGAGGAGGCACAGCGGCATGTCAGTTACAAATGTTGGGTCTCTGATCATAAGAGCATTGCTGGCAAGTGGCAACTGAACAGATGATGATCTATTAATGTTGCATGAATTGACCTTCCTTGTTATTTGCTGGAACTTTGTAATAAATTTTTTTGTAATTAGGTGCCATGTTCCACAGAGGTTTTAATTGTATACAAGTGGCTTCTTACCCCACAGGTGCACAAGTCTCATATCCTTTCACCTTAAACTTTTGTAGCACTATGAGGCAGATAATTAAACGAAGCAGTATAACAATAAGCAACAAATTAAAGGGTATCAGTAACAGCATTGCATTTTGATCAGACATGAATTAACATCAATATGTAGCATTGTGGTTGGAGAAATTAAGCAATGCAATAAAACATTATCTGATTTTTCTGAGGCAGAGAAACGTCCTTACCCTCTTTATAGTCTCTTCTTCTTGAGATAAATGTTTTTACCATAGTATTAAAAATTGGGAGAAAGGAGGGATTCAACTGGCAAAGCAGGTTAGGCCAAAGTGGCAAGTGGGTCTGTATGAGTCGAAAGGCGAGTCAACAAATGCCTCCAAGGAAATTTAAATTTCCTCAAAAACTTCAAATGTGGGGTTCGAACCCTTTCTTACTAGAACGAAAACGGCACCACTTTCTATCAATAGGCAAGCCAATTTTTAGTATTATGTTTCATTTTTTTAATATATAACATATATTTTATATTAAATTATATTTTTATATATTAATTTAATTATATTCAAATTTAATTAGTGATTTAAAGCTTGGCAGATCGAATCATAGGTTAAATTTAAAAACTATGGTCTTTACATCAACACTACTTGCTCCAGCTGCCACCGTACTCTTCAAGGGAGAGACTATTAGCTGCTTACAGAAACATCAGTTAAGATTGTGCTCTACCAACTTATAAGATGGCATTTCAATTTTAGAGCACCCATTACTAAAAAATTCAGCTGAAATTTAACTTTATGAGTAGACTAAGTACGGTCCAAATAATCTTTTCCTATTGAGAGTGCCAACAATCATATTTGAAAGACACAAATTATCAAAAATAAAAAATCTGCAATTATGCAGCAACAAAATGAAGTAATCTATGATCATGCAGTAACAAATGAAGACTCTTTAACACTGTTTCATGTATCCTTGTATCTAAATCCAAGCAGAAACCTTTCTTATCTTTTCTTACATAGATTAAATGTTTATGGCAGAATTATGAATCATGAGGCTGAACATATGAAGTCAAAGTGACGTTTTAGAACATTAGTTAGGCAGGTGTGGTCCATCAAATTGCCGCACCAAATGCTGAGTGCACTGAACTCCCTTCCCTTCCTCTGTCAAATACTAGTGCTTTCAGCAGAATTAAATACTAAGACCACCACCATTTAGTCATTCCCTTCTGTTAAGTCCTTCTGAAACCTTAGCACTGACTAATAATTCTTCCACTTCAGAGAAAAGTACAGTACTATAATTTAATGCAGAACCCAAAAAGCTTCAAACTGAAATTTGGAGTAATGTTATTATATTCTAGTGTTAACCATGAACTCTATGCATGACAATGACAATTCAAAACGTAATTTAAAACTATAAATACATAAATATTATCAAATCATTAGTTGATATTGGGTCACATATAAGATTCATCATAAATTCAAATCTATATTAATATTTTATGAAAACCAAGATTGATCGAGCAAGATTCAAGAAATTCTTCAACTAATACATTTTCCTTATTGGAGGAAAATAACAAGTGAACTTCTGGAGAAGCAAACTCCTAAGGAGCGATGAATAGTTTTTTTTTTTTTTTTGCTTTCCTGGATATCCACTTAATAGATTATACATAGATTATACTTAAGTGCAAAACATATAGTGTCTTTGGAATGATTTAAAAAGGAAATGATTTGATTTGTAAATCAAATCTTGTATTCAAATCTTAAAAAAATAAGAAATGATTTGGTTTGAAAATTCATGAGATTTTCATCCTTTATTTTTTAAATCTTATCAAATTTGATGGGATTTGAGCGGAATTAATTTGATTTTAAAACTTAAAGACAAATCAAATCAAATCAATTTCATTTTAAACATTTCAAACATAATTTAGTGTATTTTAAACATAAGATTGATTTATATGTCAATTTAATTCCATTTTCTATTTAATCATTCCAATTATTTCAAAACAAATCTTTTCCTTTCTTTTATGTTTCCAAACACTATCATAAGGTATTTATGGATAGAATTCTTAATCATAAATGCTACTTATAAATTAGTCAATCATTGTAGATATGCTAATACAAATTGTGATTGTGACGTGATTTTGGTATATAATATTGTAGATAGATAGATATAGATGTTTGAAGTTGTGATATGATTTCATAAAATAAAATCAAAACATTGACAAAATATTAATTTTTGAATATTAAAAAAATAACAATATACTAACATAAATTGTGATTATGATGTGTTACAATGACACGTGGATAGAATTCTCAGTCAATTGTTGTAGGTATACTAATATAAATTATGATTGTGAAGTGATTTTAGTATATAATATTATAGATAGATTTCATTCTATAAAAATAAAGAAAGTAAAAATAGACAATAAAATGAAATAAATGCATACATTTATTTAAAACGTTTGTTTTTGCCAAGAATCATTCCTTAGTAATTTTTAATTTTTTAAAAGAACTTACCATATTTAGAATGATTAAAAACTTACTATAACTTTTTTGGTCATATAAAACAAAAGAATAATAAATAAAAAATACTTCTTACTCATTATAGAAATATTCATGTTATTGATTGTAAATTATATAATGGATTAATTAGTACCCAAAAAATAATTATATAATGGATTTATATATTGTTCCCAAAATTAACTTGAAAGTTAAATAAAACAGTGAAGCCATTTTAACTAATCAAGGACACAGTCAACCTGAATTGTAAAATAATAAAATTCACCTGAAGAACTATGTTGGTAAAAGTGAAAATTTAAAATATCAAAGTAAGTTATAGCAAAACATTTGAAAATTTTACTTCGAATAGTATGCTAATTTAACATACTTTAATTTATTTTCACGCTCAGCTTATAATAATTTTATTAACTTTGATATTTTACATAACGTGCACATTTTTCTATTTTTTCTATTTTGCAGTGTTGATTTCATCCTGATAATTGAAACTGATGATGAAAAAACTAAATGATTGAAAATGTTGTTTATGTACACAAGTTGTTATTCAAGTACAATCATTTTTAGCATTATTGATTTTTCTAATTATATCTAGAGTTTTATTATAATAATAATATCAAAATGATATCTTCTATTATTACTTATATTATTTAACTTATTATTTCTTCTTAAATGTTATGAAAATTCAAATCCATTTTTTCGATTAAATCCCTTTTCATTTTAAATTATATTGGAGTGCCACTATATGCCTCAAACACTTTCAATTTGAAAATTGACGAAAATTGTTTGTACACAATATAAGGAATTGATGACAATACAATTATGAGAGAGTTAAAAACAATAACCAATATTCTAATGATATATCATTTTGCATTGATTCGCACAACTACTTTTCCATAACACTGAATATTTTCCATTGTGTACCTGTGCATCACATGAGTTTCAATACTAGTTGAATTGAATAGTAGCATAATGCTTTTACGTAGAAAAATTTTATGCGATTTATAGTCAATTTAATAGCAAAAATTTAAAAATAAATAAAATTTTTGAAACAATTGTTATTTAAGGATTTAACTCATCTAAAGTAAGAATGTTTATGTTGTCCAACAAATTAGTGAAATACACTTCACTGAAAGAAATAGTAATCAAATTAAGTGTGGTAGACTGGCAGTGTTTATATGATAATTAAATTTAGGAAGTGAAATAATTTGAGTTAATTTGATTTATAAGTTCAATTCTGTGTTTAGTATAATTATATAAAAATCATTTTACTTATATTTAAAATCAATTCTGTGTTTAAAACATACCAGATATTATTTAAAATAATTAAAATAAAAATATTTTATTTTACTTATATTTAAATTTGAAATTAAATCAATTCTTATTAAATATAAAAAAAATTTAAAATCAAGGCAATTAAGTTTCATCGAGCTTGACAAATAAAGTGATTTTTTTTCAAATATCTAAATATAAAATTGGATATACAAATTAATTAATGATATTTTTTACTATTACAATTTACAAACAATATCAATAGAAATGGATTTGTTTCAATAAATAAATAAAAAATAGAAATGGACTTGGAATTATCAATAATGCATCAAAGTTTGTGCACTATTTTAACTTAGGGAAAACGAAGGAAGAAGGAGTCCGTATTTGAATGTGTACTTTTGTTTAATAATAATAATAATAATAAGAGATTAATATTAATTTATTATAAATGTTAATAAATTTTACATTGTTATTCAATCACACACTTATTCATAAAAATTTTAAGATAATGAGTAATTAATTTAAATAGTTTTACTAATATAATATATATAATTGAATGTCTACATAAAATATTTTTATAATAATAATGTATTAAAATCAAAATTAATAATAAAAATGACAGCTATAACATTTATATTAATAGATATTATTGCTTTTAAATAATAGTGCTTATGTGAAAAGTAACTGGAAATTAGCTTTTATTTATATTTTTTATGATTTAAATATGTTTTTGTCAAGAAATTGTTTTGTTTGGTTTTTACTCTAAATATTTAAAACTATTTAATTTTAGTTTATATCATTAAACTGTCTAAGTTAAATATTCAACTAGTTAGAAAACCAAAATCTGAATCAACTTATTTTTTTGAAAGCCAGAAACATATTTAAACCTTTTTTCATACTTCAATTTGATTCTTAAATTCTTCTATTCATGAAATTTATAAATATTCGATATACCGAAGATTATATCCTATCCCAAAATTGAAGGAAGGTTTCATGTCTCAACCATCAATTAAGAAAAAAGGTAACATTACTTATATGAATTTATTTTCTAAATACTAACCGTTTATATTATTATCTAATGAAGTCATTTTATTTATATAATTTTTTAAATAATAAATATAAAATTTAACTATTGCTACTGATGCGATGTATGATTAAATATAGAAGAAAATTAATCTCCTATAAACTCACATGCTTTTCACATATTCTTAAACACCAAGTCCCTTCAACTAACACAACACTCGTCACATGGCTTGTTCAAAATTCTTCCATTTTTTTTATAAAATCGCATAAAATAAAACCAAAAAATTGTCCCCAGTTATGTGAAAGATCTAGACCGTACACCAAAGCGGGACCACAAAATAAACAGCCAAGTTGTCCAACTCCCGGGACACAGTGAAAAGGACAGGATAACTTTCACGCAGTTGGGTTTACACTTTGACATACAGAGAGTGACACAGACGCTGCCTTTGTTAGTGTTAGAATAGAATCTACAAACCTCTCTCTCTTCCTCTGTCTCTGTCTCTGTTTGTGATCCATTCCGTGTCAGAGTAATCTGTCCTTGTCCCACTTTCATTCCTTCACCGAATTCTCCGTTCTTCAAACATGGGTTTTGTACAAAGTAACCATTTTTGGATCAGTTTCCAAGTGATTCCTTTCTCGCGTACCTATTTGACTTTCTGGGTCCTTCTGCTACTTCAGTTTTCGAGTGTATAAAATGATGGGCATTGTATTGTTGTTATTATGAGTCCTTTCTCTGCTGGAGACTTGAGAGTGTAAGTTGTTTGTGTACTGAATTGTTGATTTTTTTTTTCTGGCCTTTCTACGCGGTGTGAGTGTTTGTTTTTTTGTTCTTTGGTCCCTTTTTTGTTCTATGCTTGCTTGGATTCTTGTTTGTTGCACTGCTCCGGTGTGTTTTTTATTTGTGTATCTTTGATTTTTTTTTTCCAATCAGGGACGTTTTGTTTTGGAAGTAGAAAGACTTTGCTGGCAACTTGTGATTGCATTGACTTTGCTTGAGATTTTATGCCTTGTATAATGCATTTTTGCGTCTTGCTTTTGTTAGACTGTATGCTAAAAAATGATAAAATAAGTGGCAACATGTATACTGAATGAAGAATTAACCAATATTGGTAACATATTGACTCCAGAGTAGTGATGCAGTGATTCCTTTTATACTCTATATATACGATTTACTTCATTTTGTCTATTCTTGTTGTCCTCCCTGTGTCAGGTGCGAAGATTTTAGCCCTAATTTTCTTTGAATATTCAAAACAGCCAATTTAGTTCCTTTTTGCCTTACATTTAAGATTGGGCTATCTTAGATTTCTGGTTTTACTTTGTTTTAAGGAGTAATTTGTCCAAATCTATCTCGTACTCTGCACTCAGCCAAGTTGATTAAACTTAAAGCATTCATTGATATGGTTTTAGCATTTGTGTGTTTCTGTGTGGGGTGTGCGATACAGTCTATCTCTTTTAGTCTCATGCATTCTGAATTTATGCATGCATCTATTCTAGTGTTCTCTTCTTTTTGATTGATTTACTTGGAGAGATGTTGGGTGTAAATGGATTATGTGCTCTGGTCAAAAGCTTATGCTTATTGAGATAAATCCATTATTCCAATGTGTGGTAACAGATGATTTAGAATGATGATGTTCTCGAACAGATTTATCTTGGAAGCTTGGTGTTCTTGGTTTTTATTTTAATTTGATAGTGGTTTTAATGGGGAATATACTGAGTCTGAATAAGTCCAAGACTAGATGGAGTGATCCCTGTGAGGTTTTGCAAGCGAAGCTTGCAAGAGACAGAGATTGTCATCAAGCTCCTGCGAGGACAATTCGAGATTGATTCCATCCCTTCCTGATGAGATCTCAATTCAAATTCTAGCTAGAGTTCCTCGAATTTACTGAATTTGAAGTTAGTTTCTCGTTCTTGGAAGGCTTCCCTTGTGAGTTCTGAACTATTTTCCAAGAAGAGAACTTGGCACCGCAGAGGAGTGGCTCTACATTTTAACCAAGGTCAAGGATGATAAGCTTTTATGGTATGCCTTGGACCCTCTTTCCAGAAGATGGCAAAGGTTGCCACCAATGCCAAGAGTTTCCTTTGAAGATGAAGCAAAGAAGGGTTTGGCTGCCTTTCCCCTTCGAATGTGGAGCATGATGGGTTTGAGTATCAAACTTGCTGATGTGATAATGAGTTGGCTTGGGAGGAGAGATGCTCTGGACCGGATGCCATATTGTGGTTGCTCCATAGGAGCTGTTGATGGTTGCATCTATGCATTAGGAGGATTTTCAAGAGCTTCAGCAATGAAATCGGTTTGGCAGTATGATCCTGTTAAAAACAGTTGGACTGAGGCCAGTCCAATGTCTGTTGGCAGAGCCTATTGCAAGACGGGTATATTAAATAATAAGCTTTATGCTGTTGGAGGGGTTACTACGGGCCGTGGTGGACTAAGCCCCCTTCAATCTGCAGAAGTGTATGACCCTCATACAGGCATGTGGTCCCAATTACCAAGCATGCCTTTTGCAAAAGCTCAGGTGCTGCCCACTGCTTTTCTGGCTGACTTGCTCAAGCCTATTGCCACAGGAATGACCTCATATAGGGGAAGGCTATTTGTTCCTCAGAGTTTGTATTGCTGGCCATTCTTTGTTGATGTTGGGGGTGAAGTGTTTGATCCTAATGTAAATTCATGGCTTGAAATGCCAGATGGCATGGGTGAAGGTTGGCCAGCGAGGCAAGCTGGAACAAAATTGAGTGTTACTGTCAATGGTTATCTATATGCACTTGATCCTTCAAATTCTCTTGACAGTGCAAAGATCAAGGTATATGATTATGAAGGTGATAGCTGGAAAGTTGCTGCAGGAGATGTTCCTATTCATGATTTCACTGATTCAGAATCTCCTTATCTTTTGGCTGGTTTACTCGGAAAACTTCATATAATAACTAAAGATTCCAATCACAGCATTACAGTGTTTCAGGCTGACATGCAAGGTGACTTAGCTTCAGCCCAATCCATGTTGTCATCTTCAGACAACTCATTTGGTGAACATGCTGAATCTTCTGCAGAATCCAGAATTTGGAGGGTTCTTGCAAGTAGGAATGGTAAATCTGCTGAACTGGTTAGCTGTCAATTCCTTAAAATTTGATTTTATATATATATATATATATATTGGTTGGGAGATAAGTCCGTGGTTATGTTTTCTGAGCATGTTTGTGTTGGTTGGCATGATTTCTAATAAGCCACAATGTCAGGGAAGATTTTACAATTGTAAATGATGCGTAACAAATGATTCTCAAGCTGTAAACATTCATTTTACCCTCGTACAAAGAAGAATATACAAAGTAAGATCATTCAAAACAGCATATCAAATTTGATGGTTTTCCGGATTCTCTATTTACATTTGCGTATCTCGTCACTTGGTAGCATTTGGACACTCGGAAATTTCTTTAACGAGAGGAGTTGTAGAAACACAGTGACTTTCTTGTATTGACCAACAGTGTTCAGTAAAATTTTCAAAATAACAAAGGGAGAAAACGGTTTCATGGAGGTCATGCTGTTAATCCACGTGAAGGTTCAAACTTCAAGCTAATCTGGTGGCATTCCATTTACAAAGGCATGCCTGCACAGACAATGTAATGCTGACTTACCTTTGATGAGAAGCATCTATCAGCCCAACCAAGTACTAGTTTACAATACTACTAAATATCTGCATTTATCTATAAAGGATGGTAGAATCGCATTTATTTTCATATAAGATCTGTAATCATTTCTAACATACAATGAGACAAGTTAAGGGCGTTCTATGGCCTACAAATTACAAGTTTCTTTTTCTAATTTAATAATCACAACATGATGAAAGGTATGTGATCAAAACATGAACATCAAGGAGAAAGGTGAACACAAAAGGCGGAGGATGAAAGTTATGTACAAATCTAGGGATGGCAATGGGATGGGTTTTAAGTCAATCTGACTCGTCCCGCGCCTTTATTAAATTAGTCCCAACTCGCCCCTATCCTACCCTGTGGATCTTAAAGCTCAAAACCTGCACCCTACCTGCCCCCTACCACTATTATATATATATATATATAAACCCGAACCACCCTGCCCAACACTTAAAACATGCCCCACATCTTGTGTAGGGGCCGGTACATCTGGGGAGGGGAGTAACTGTCATTCGTACACAAATCCATAGTATATATAGCTAATCAAACAAAAAGCCAGGCATTGTGTATCTGCTTGCTGGTTATCATCTAGGACCTGACAGGTCATCAGGTGGGATTTTTGAAGTTGAGTCTAATATCCAATTAGCAGTGTTAAGATGGGTGTGGATGGAATTTAGCCGGCTCATCTCCTCTTTCTGCCATTCATCCCATTTTTCTGTCAAACCATCACCTTCTAGCATTCTGACCACCTCAGACATCTTAGGTCTTCCTGCAGGGGAGTCTTGTGTGCATAATAAGGCCACTTTTATTAGCTGCTTTACCTCTACATCGTTATAATTTCCCTGTAAATCTGCATCCACCAATGTCTCCAACCTCTTGTCATCCAGAAGTCCTTTAACCTGAACTCAAAATAATGTCAATTACCACCATTAGTCATTGGTGTTGATATGTAAAAATATTCGATGCAACAACAATGAAAAAGAACAGCCAGAAGAATTCTAAAATCTGGGACAGAAAAAGGAACAGCCAAATCAATTCCATATTTTACTTTTAAAGCAAAGGTGACTTGTTCAACAAGAATAATTCATTTTTGACACCTTCCATGGGTCTGACATAATGTGGATCCATATGGTGTGAGAGAAGTGATAGAGAGAGAATAAGTTGGAAGAAAAAGTAAGTGGTGGGACAATATTTTGAAAAAATTGGGTGTTGAAATAGCAAAATTGATTCAACAATAAGTAACTAGATAGACAACAAAATGAGTTTTCAAAACTTTAGCTAGGAATGTATAGCACTTAGCAAACATGAACTTCTCACTAAGCATCGAAGTTACCAATTGCACCTCCTAAAGAGATCAATAAAAAGAACTGACATTGGAATGATATTTAGTACAACTACAACGACAGTTAATTGGGAAAAAAAAAGCCCCCGTTTTTCAATCAAGGAAAATCTTTGGTTGTCAGAAAGGGGACTTAGAAATCATGGAGGAGAAACAAAAAATCAAACTTTCAAAAAGGAATTAGTATGCTAATTCGAGGGACCGTGCGATCAGTAGAAGCTTCTCTTCTCAGTACAAGTAAATGCATCAAACAAGCACTGATGGCACGCACAATTTTGCAAACTGAATGCCTACCCAATAAAGCAACATGACATCATCATCATTGGCAAGTCGTGCTAGATCAAAAGCCCTCCGTCCAGTTATTAGCTCAAGAAGCATCACTCCATATCCAAAAATATCAGTCTTCTCAGAACACACTCCATTTGAGAGGTACTCCGGTGCTATATGTCCAATTGTACCACATACTGCCGTGGTAACGTGAGTATCTTGGTCATCCATCAGCTTTGCTAAACCAAAATCTCCAATAACTGCTTCGAATTCCTTATCCAGCAATATATTAGCAGCTTTGACATCACGATGAATAATCTTCTGTTCACAATGTTCATGCAAATAAGCAAGTCCCTTAGCAGATCCCAGTGCGATATTCTTCCGTTTTGGCCAGTCAAGTGGCGGTTGTGATTCCAGACGCTCTACAACAAGACAATCAATATATAAAAATATCATTTTAATATGGAAATACAAGTTTTGAACTTTTAACACATCAGCATTCAGTTACTTTTGAGCTATTTAGCAAAGGATTTGATGTGGATCCACCATCAGCATTAAATTTTTTCCACACCATTGTGTTTGTGTATGTACCCTGGCCAGATAACATCTCCCAAATACAAGATTGTTATTTTCACGTTCATGGAAAATGAACACTTGCATTGCTACCAAAATAGGATATGTGAGAGGAAAGCTTTTTTACTTGAGAAATAAAGAGGTAAATTATTGATAAATTGATGTAAGTCATATCATTAATCCTCCTTAAAGGGCTAAATAAAGACCAGAGTGGAGTAATAAGGGTACCTCGTGAACAAGATGCTACACTTCCATTAGCCATGAAAGGATATACAAGCAACCGTTCAGTAGGTGTCATACAAAAACCATGCAGCCTGAGCAAATTAGGATGCACAGCCATGCTGATTATTTCCAATTCAGTTTGAAATTGAAGCTGCCCACCCTGGGAACCTTCCTGTTGAAGTCTTTTAACTGCTACAAGAGAACCATTGGTTAAGCGTCCTTTATAAACCTTGCCAAATCCACCTCTTCCCAGAATGTTTTTCCTATTAAAGCTATCTGTAGCTACTTGCAGCTCACGCAGTGAAAACTTTTTAAGCTGGCCAAGGTGAACTTCAGGACCCAAAACAGCTGCCAGTAAAAAACAGACAAAATGTTGGTAAATCAGTAATAGCTACCATATACAGCTTTAATCAGTGCATCTACCATCTTTTATGCATTAGTCAACATACCAGTAACATCAAACAGATAATCCTGTGGTTTCCATCTTCGCCACCAATAGGCAAGTGCAATTGCAATTGCAGGGGCTACAAATAACAGAGCAGCACTTGCAGCAACTACTCTACCAATGGCTCCAGTGCCTACAAGGATTTACAGAATTAAATGGGAAAACATAAGTCTATTCAAAATCTTGGATTGTGATTGAATTATTGAATATATGAAGTTTGACATTATTATTAACTCCCTCTCTTGAATTACACCATGAATGACATCTGCCTCAACAAGCTATAAATATTGAGCGTGTGGAACTGTGGAAGAAGCAATGCTTAAGGTATATCCATAATCATTGGTCACTGTTCAATAACAGTCAGTCCATTCTTTTCGATTAAATTATTAAGAATGAAAAGGTTCTGTCACAGGCACCATCCACAATTAAAGAATAAATATTTGGAAAAAGTTATATACTGTATATCCTCTCAGTCATGAACACTTATATTTGGCTTCGGCCTTTGGTGACAAAAGGTGAAGGAGTTGGTAGGCAAAGAAAGGAATGGAGTGAGGGTAGCTTTTGATGGTTTAAAATTTCAGGTCAACTGAGTCTTTAGGAGGTTATCAAAACCAAGTTGACCTAGTGTTGTAGAGTTTGATGACTGTTCCTAGTCTTATAATTTCGAAACAAGCTTGAGTTTGCTTTCAATTTTAGATGCAAGCCTGAACTTTGTCCACATTTCAATACTAGTGGACTCTGACATGAGAAGGCAATTTAAGAGTTACATCCTCAGCTTAAGCTTTTATTTCAAGTTATTTTTTCACAGACTAAATCTGTTATCAACAATAAAACAAAAATAAAATTTTTAATAAAAAACCTGAAGTATTTTCTTTCAGTGAAGGAATGTCTGGTTGAACTGGAGTGGATGGTGAAATCAAGCCAGGATTATTTGCATAACTGTAAAGGGGAACTCAGAGGTTAGCAGGATTTCGATAACTCATCCCTTGATAATATATCATAATTATAGTAATGAAATAAACAAAATTATTAGCACCCACCTGATGGGAGTAAGTAATGAAAATGAACCATTTACTGGAACTCCTCTTAACTGATTGTTTGATAAATCACTAGATTCCACAAAACCATGACGTCAGGTTTCACAGAATAATACATGACAATGCCTAGCTCGGCATCTTCAGTTGCAGTGGTTCATGCGTAAAGGAGCAACACTCACATGACTTGCAGTGAACCAACAGAGCTTAAAGACATGGGAATGCTTCCTGTCAAACTGTTATTGTTGAGGCGCCTGTTCCAGGAAGCAGGGCGAGTTTGTATGCAGATAATAAACAATTGATAGAGTAGAGTAATAAATGACAGCAAAGTGGCACACAGTTATGAAGCAGTATGTGTGGTGGGTGTGCATACTATAATTACTTGTTACTAACTTAAATTAGTAGACCAGGATAGATAACAAGAGTTCTTGATAAAGTGAATTGGCCGCATTTGATAGATATGTCTAAATGGAAGCATGACAGTTGCATTCTCTTTGAGATTTACTTATAAAATGTTGTAAAGGTAAGCACCCATTTTGTTCCCTGAGGATGCAGGTGACTTCAGTTTGATTGACATCAATTTAATCCCACAACTATGAAAAGTGACATCTTGACCACCATCACCCCTCAGTGTGCAGTCCATCAGTGTGGATATTCATTAACAACTATTACATTGACTTTGCATCTTCAACTCACAGAGAGAATAAATTGGTTAATATGTATATGAAACACAGTTACATTACCATGTATTTCATAAAGATTAAAGAAAAAACAACCCTGGTATTAATTGTACAATAATCACCAAACCTGTGGGCTAGCTTTGCCAATCAGTTACACAGTCCGAACTTCTTATTTTTCACTTGACCAACAAAACTGTGCACTATCATCAATCGTCATCAATTTCATGTGATTATGTAGAATGACATATTTTCTTTGTAGTTATTGCAGGCTGTAGTGAAAATTAAATATTCAAATAGCAAGCTGCATATTCTACCACCATTTTGAGTAAGAATGTAGTAAGTATAAATGCTAAAAGGTAAATGAAGAGAAAAAATTGAGACAGATTTACATAAGTTTTGCAGATTTTAAAGATATGAGATAAAGGAAAGCATGTCATACAGGTAGTAGTTTTCCAAGGTTGCCCAATGTCTCGGGTATGGGACCAGTTAAATTGTTCAAGTAAAGATCCAAGACCACCAAGTTCGTCAAATTTCCAAGCTCGTATGGGATTTCCCCAGTTATATTATTACTATGAAGTTCCCTGTCATTGAAAACAAAAATATTAATTTTTCCAAAGCAAAAATGTCCAGTGACTAATTAAAAGATGGCAGAATACATTAGCATGAATGGTAAGAAAGGGGTCAAAATCTAATAAATTTGTGTGTTGAAAACTGAATAGCACAAAAATATATTGCCGGATGGTATCTTATTCAATATATAACCTTCTCTTTAGCCATTTATTCAACTATCTCTAAAGAACAGCTGATGTCAACTTGAGCTTAGGAAGATGCCAAAAGTTGATAACAAAATCTGCTGCTCTAAAATTAATTGTTTACAACAAAAGATGGGAGGAGGACAGTTCTTGGTTGTATATCAAATTCTCAATTAACTGGTAAACTCATCATTAGATCCCAAAATATGTTAACTTGGTTGAAACTAAAACGAGTAAACTCAGGTAAACTTGCATAAACTTGGATGATGAATATTTTACTTTTTAGTTGAATATGATATCTCCTACAACAAAACATGGAATTTTACAATAAACACTCACAATTAGACTTCCAAAATTGAATTTATGATGCATTGACTTGAGCTATTTTGATTTTTCACATTCTTAAGTTTTGAGAACCTTAGTTGTAGGTTAAGACTCCCAACAACCAATAAAAGTAGGGCAGAAGACCTCCAAATTTTAACATTGTGAATGAGAAATAAAAAACATAACACAATTAGAAAATTATTTTATTCGATACATGTTAGGATCACTAAATTTAAATTAAATGATGTACATCAATGTTTCTATGATAAGAACTAGGAGCATATCATAATTTGTGGATATGTCAGTTTAGTTGCTTTATTCAAATGGCTCACACTACCAGGATTTATTATGGCATCTTGTAACTTCTCCCTATCTTCCAACTTAGGAGATTTTTCTTACTACTTCGAGATACAAGTATGAAATATGAAATAAGTGGGAGACTACCAAATGGTAAAAAGAAAATAGCCCAAAGTTTTTTTTTAGATTGGTGACAGATGACAGTGGCAATATAAGAGGTTTGTCCAGATATATACAGTGCGGATAATATGGTCCGGAATGGTTTGGGACCATTGCATGGTTTTGGTCCATAAATTACCGCAATGCCACAGCATCCATTCATTTAATTATTGCATGACACTAATTTGAGTTCATGAACATGATTCTTGTAGTAAGCAATGTGTTAGAGTGCACTTGCAGTTGTAGAAGAGGAGAAGCAAATTAAAGCAGAAGACACCAAATTTTAATATCATCGAATAGTTAAATAAATGGATGCGAGGAGGGTCTCGACCTACGCGTGATGGTAAATTCCTAACTTGTCATCCTGAGATCACGTAAAGTTCTAGAAACAGTCCCTTTAGTTAAATGAATGGATATGGTGTCATTGCCGTAATTATAGGCTAGGACCATGCAATGGTGCCAAACCATTCCGGAGCATGCTTATTAGGCTTCTACACACACACAAGAATTATGTGTCTACCTTACTTTGGGGGATGGGAGAATATGGAGGAGGAAGAGAGGAAATGCTTTGTCAAAAAATATACAATATTAAGATTTAAAAAGAACACCTAGGTCCTTTTTTAGTTCAGGTAATGTGGTCCACCGAATTTTGGAGCTTTGAGGCAGTAAACCAAGAAATGATTTTGATGCTTGGCCACCCAGTATGCTTTGCTTTAAGCCCAACTTCAGAGAAATCAACGGAAAGAATGAAAGGAATATCATGTAGGCAAGGAAGAGGACAACTTGGTAAAAATAATGATGTTTTCTTTTATTACAATAACACAAACACTCGTGCACCTTAAGAGTGTTGTGTGCACAATAATCTACTCCAATTATACCCTTCACTTGGTATTCACGTTGCACTCACAGGACACCAACACTTGTGCACCTAATAACCTACTCTTAGTGCGCTTGAGCACTCACACACTATTTTACTAACTCACTCAGCATACACGGGCACTTTACTTTGTGCACTTTATCTCTCACTACTGAAGCGCACACAATCACAATAGGCTAACACATTTATAGCTTCCTTATATCGGGTTCAGCAACCAACTTTGAGTTGCTAGAAAATTACTCAGCTAGCAAATCTAGGTATGTCTCTATATTTTCTAGACAATTCCATGTGAAGTTTAGACTAGAGAAACTCTAGCACGTTCTACATTTAGTGCTGATTTTTCATATCAATAAAGAGGCAACAGATTTAGAAAAAAGCATAATGTACTCGGAAAAAAACACGCCAAATTTCCCAAGAATGTTGTATCCGATTGACAACTTACAAGTATTGCAAATTTGGGAGCTGACCAAGTTGTGGAGCTAGATTTCAAAAGGTTTGCATTTCCAAGATCACTGACCAAACACAAATATCTTTCTCACTATGAATACAAAAGGCCATAAAACCACTGGTAAAAATGAGATAAGACACACACGGGTCACGCTATTATCACTGCTGCAAGTAACATGAAACCATGTGCAAGGATTGACAACGGTGGAATCCCAGCTTTGAAGGACACCATTAGGATCAGATAAGCTGTTCTTCAATGCATTCAGGGCATCACCTGTCATAGAAGCAAGATTCATGTGCATACATCCCTATTATTAAATAATCTGGTGTAGAAAACAGAACAAGTGACAACATTTACGCTGCACAATGAAATTTCTCTGAAATATGGGAAATAGAGAGATTTGGCCAACTTCTACGGATCAGAATCAGTCACATACTCCTAAATACAAGGCCAACTAACAATACATGAGAAAAGATAGAAGCAAATGGAAAGAAGCATTTCTTTTTGGCAAGAATAAAAGCATTTTTAACAAGTTGCCAGTGAGCTTGTAGATCAACTGGTAATGATTTCAAAGATATGATCCTGAACTTGACCACCTATCCATGTCATACTCAAAAGTCCTATCCTACCAACCAACAATTGGGTGGAGTATATTAACTATCCATTTAGAAGTAATGAAGGCCTATCAAAAGTAGGTCACAAAAGTGTCACAATCAACAATTGCAGTGAACTCCCGAGCATAATATTAAACATTTTTTTCACTTGTTCAATTTGCAAACAACCAAAGCTAATGATACAGAGCAGTAGAGCACCAGCAAATAAAGGAAACTAACAGAATCTTCAATTCTCTGATCACATTTTAACAAAAATGATACAGGCGCAGCCAAGCGTTGGAAGAGTAAAACATTTCAAAAGCTACTTCAAGTCTTCAACATGAAAGCCAGTCATTAACATTTCCAGCTGTACTTGACAGTCAAACAAATGGCCCAGTGACGAAATAACAATGCAGCTGAAAGGCAACCAGCATGAGAAGAAAAGGAAGGAAAAAAAAAGCATGATTGACTATTTTTTTGTAACCATTCTCATCTAGAGCCCCTGATCAACGGGAAGGGACATTAATGTAACAATTAAAACCCCATAGAGTAAGGACAAAATATCACCACTCACCTTCTGCATTGCCAGAAACCTTAAGCACCACATCAAGCACCGAAAGTGCACAAAGAAGAAACGATCCCATGAAACATGAAATCATCACCCGCTCCATGTTCCTATCCTCTTCAACTGCACCCCAGGAGCCTCATACTAGCTTACACCCATGATATACCCATCAAGCTAAAAAGCTCTGGTTAACCAAAAGAAAATAGCAAAGAGCTTCAAGATAGACCAAAACCGAATTGTGGGTAGTTCCAACTTCCAAGTTCCCTCATTTTCGCTATTTCAGTTAGTTCTTACCTCAGTTTTATCTTGAAATGCAGGGAAAGGGTCTGAGAATTGAGAAGGAGGGGTTCCCTCCCAAGCTTCCAAGCCTTCAACTTTTGTAAAGTTTAGGAGAGAGACTTAGGTCAAGAGTGTCCAGTCAATGAAGGTTGCTTCCTTTCCTTGATAAATTTCTCCTTCTCGTTATTCTTTCTTTCTTTTCTACATTCTTCACTCTTTATTTTTCAATTAAAAAAATGTATGTATTGTGAACACTGTGATGTGAAAGTGACATTCATATGAGACTGAATTAAACGGAGAGTGATTTTAATATTGGTGTTGCTTTGGAGAGGGTCAAACACACTTGTGACTGTCCCTACACCTCCTTGCCCTGTATATGGAGTAGCATCTTTTTATCTGAGAGAGATAGAGAGAGTCTGTAGTGTAGTTTGAAGAGAGTAGACACTAGTCAACTAATTAGTTTGTTGTTCATTCTTTTCTTTGGCCTTTTCAATGGGATGATTGATTTGATTTACATGCAAAAGCAGATGACGAGAGGTGGACATGGCAGTCCAATCCTTGTACACATTTCATTTCACTTCAATGAATGGCGAAAACATGCATGCAGAAGAGAAGCAATGGCCTCGCTTTCCCAGAAGATGGTCATGGTAATGGTACCACTTCAAGTATTTTTGCCTTGTTTTTGGTCTCGCTTGTACGTTGTTATGCTTCTTTTTTTCCTTTTCCTCATGAATTGAAATTCATTGCTAAGATAACAGGTTAAAGCCAATTTTACAGCAGGAGAACAAATACAACAAAGAGCTCCAGCCTCAAGTTGGATCAGCTAGATCAGCTAGAAATATAAAACTCTTAACCGTGAAAACATCCTTAACAAAAAAGAAATCTTGCTTTCTTACATGGATGCTTAAAAACATTAGGTAAACATCTAAGTTAGAACCTAAACACATAGGCCGGCTTTCCTAACAAGAAGCTTTTTTTTCTAAAAATTTTTGTGCGGACTCCAAATGAAAGGAATTTTAATATATATAGCTGCTCTGCACAAACTCTTAAGGTTCTTTCTGTGTTCGGTCTTCTTCCTTGGATTAGACAAAGGTGGGTTCCAACATGCCTTGTGCTTTTCACAAGGATTAGTGCAGCGATGAGATGATCTTATGAGTGAATGACATGTAGTGCTTTTTATTCAAGCATTGAAACTAACGTGGAGGGTAAATACTCTTAAATGAGTCAAAGTCAAGTAATGGCTTTTACAATTGAATTTAATTGAAACGAACAAGTAAATATAACCTTTTCTTTAGCCATTTATTCAACTATCTCAAAATATATTGCAATATTATCACCGTTGCTCTGCATCTTGCCGTCACAACTCCACGGCCAACGCCGACGTTCCACTGTGAAGCATGGTGTCACCCTTGCACCATTGACCCACCCAAGCTGCACCTTTGCCTTCAAGCTTCCTTCCCATTTTGTCAACTTCGCTTGCAATCTAGGGATTTTGGAAAAAAATTGTTGCTGTTATTTGGTTGTTGTCATTTTGTTTTATTTTGATTTTTTTTTTATGGGGAAATTTTGATTATTGTTTGAAGCTTTCATTCAGAGCCCTCCTCCTCGCTGCCAGCGACCGCCACGGCCGCATCGCCTTCCTCCACCTCCGCCTCCACTCTCCTCTCCTCTGGCTCAACACCGACCTCCTCCCCGTCAACCCCTTTGAACATTGTGACTGTCCAACAATAGCAGCATCATCACGTGACAGTGGCCCGACCTCTTAACCTTTTTCACATCACACTGCAACTCGCTCACCTCGCTTTCTTTTCTCTACACCTGTTTCGTTTCCAATACCATTCCTAATCCTGTCCATCCACGCCACTCCTTCTTTTAATTTCTCTCTCTCTTTCTCACTCTCTCTCATCAGCAATGTTTTTCCATATTTTTTCCCATCAATTTCGTTCAAGAGGAATTCGGTTTTCGCTCTATTTGCCATGGATTCATCACTTCGATCAACCAGATCCACTTTCTTCACGCCTTTCAGTGCTGCCGGAATGCTTCTTCTCTCCGGCGGTGGCGCTCAGCATCAGGCATGGTGGCAGTGGCGTTGGAGAGGGGAGCTCGCGGGTTCGACAGTGGCAGGTAGCAGAAGGAGAGGGCTTCTGCTCTGAAGTCCTGCACTTTCTGGTTTCAAATCCATTGGTTT
>JAMLFY010000253.1:0-47517 GCA_030441495.1 Dalbergia oliveri | reverse complement strand
GAAAGAGTTAGAATGAATTTTCTCAATCAAATTCTTGAAAAATATCAGTATGATTTATCCTAAATACAATGACACCTAGACAACATAAAAACAAAAGGATGTTAATTGTGTGTTCTAAAGATAAAGCAAAACCATAGATTATTAGATAGGCCATCTTTTCACGATTTCTAACCTCACATATATACTCATTGATTTGGTTGTCTTACTAAAATTTATCAAGTGGTCTGGTTCACAGACTCACAGCAGGAAACTTTTACGTGATAACATTGTTAAATAAAATGAAGCAATGATACCGCGAATATTGAGAAAAAGAAGTCCTTGTGACGTTAGCTACTCATTAAAACACAGGGCACCTGGACAAATAAAAATAAAAGCATGTTAATAGCGTATGATAGCTATAGATAAACCAAAAACTACAGATAAGCCATCTTTTCAAGATTTCTAAGCCCACATAAGGACTCATTGAAAATTATGAAGTAGTCACGGTCACAACAGAGCACTCTTATGTGATAACATGTTGGATAGAAAAGCTAGATAGCAATAGGATCCCATAATTCAATTGAATTGTTCTTTTTCACGAGCACTAATGATGTGTGCGGCCCTGTCACTTGTGACTTGTGAGTGCAAGCAAATCTTGTAATAATGGTATGATGCAATGGTTGTTAAACCTTGCAAAGCTAACCGTTTAGGCCAAATAGACAAAGGACAAAGAAACTCTGACAACAGTTAGTATAGCTCTTGACCTTGCATTACCTAAAAGAACCAGATCAAATAATATGCTTGTAAGTTGTAAGATTTGATTCGCATGCATTCAGTATATGAACTGCCAAAGTGTATGATATGATTTGGTCACACTGTGAGGTGATGTATATGATCTCAACTGCTTTCTACTAGTATCAAGGACCAAATTACTTTTTGTAGCTTGAGTTGAAAGTCCTACGCTAATTAATAGCTAATAAAGCAGAGGTTAATATATGTATACGTCACTTATTATTATTCTATATTTCTATTTGCATTGCTTGAAATCTTGCTTTTGGTTGAGTGAAGGAAGTTTCCCCGCTTGAAAGAATAATCTCGCTTTGGGACATAATCAGAATGACTTCCATTTGAAATTTCAAAACAAGCTAAAAGATTGTGGTTGTTCCAGTAGATACAGTCGTAATTAAGGGGGTAGAAAAATATTGTTGAAGGTTTTGGGTGCTTGTAGCCAAAACACGGTTTGATGATTTAAAAGTTAGTTTGATGTATTTTTTCAAGTCAAATTCAATTAGTCTTTGTTTGGTTTTACTGTGACTTTTTAAGAGCCGTTGGTATCTTTAAATTAATAAGACTTAGTTTGATGTTATTTTGACTCACTATATATAACAATATTGTATGGTAAAATAATATAAAAAAAATTTCTTAATAAAGAAAAGTCACCCTACTTGTGTTTGATTAATATATAATAATGTTTTGCTTTTATTGTTATTAATTAGAATAATGTTATATTAGTTTTTTAAGCTTTTGAAGGGTATAAGTTAATTATGAAAATCACTCTAACTCTAAATCCAATAGTAAAATCACCTCAACTTTAACAAAAAATGTTGACATATATATATTTTTAAATTTGAGCACCCCTTTTGAGTACACTATCAAACGGAAATAGATCCGCTTACGTTAATTTTTCACGTGACATTGTCATGTATGATATTATATTATTAATTCTTTTATGTTACATGTTATGTTTGAGCCCCACTTTCAAAATCAATAGTAAGAGATTACACATGATGAGGTCATGTGAAAAAATCAATATGGTAGGATTCATTTTCAAATAACATTAGATAACTCTTTTACAATTTTAGTTAATCAAAATTAAACTATAAATTTTATGAAAAATTTATTATTATTATTATTTTGGTCAGAAGAGTAATTTCGGCAGAAGAGTTTCATTGATTAATATAAAATAAATGGTGATAGTGCTTTTTTTTTTCTTGGTCTGGGGAGGAGGAGGAGGGGGGGCTGCTTTGCTGTGAGGCTCGAACCCGGATGCACCATCAATTGAGGCTATGCATTTGCCAACTGAGCTGTGCCTTGTGTGCGTAATGGTGCTATGGGTGGTCTGCCACGGTTACACCAGTCCGTTTCTGTACTTTTCTAGCTTCCTTTTAAAATATTGAGATATTTTGGGCCAAAGTTTTGCTCTTGTCGTTGTTTGGGTACTGGTTGTAGCTTTTCAGTCCAAAGCATTGGTTATGTGAAGTTTATAATAAACTCCTAGTACATAAGCCCACACACTTTTTAGAAGAAAGAAACTTTTTGCAAGTTGGCAAAAGAAGGAGATCTGACCAAAAAGCAAAAACGAAAGAAAGAAAGAAAAACATAAAAGGAGATCATTTTGAAAAAATATTCGACCAACCAACAAAAAAAAAAAAAAAGAAAAGCGAAAAAGCTTATTCTAAAAATTTTAGAATTTGGAGACTAAATTAAATTTAAAGTAAAAAAATTATGAAGACTATATAGTTTAAGCCAAAGATAAAATAATCAATTTAACCTACAGATAAAAATGATGCCTTGTCAAAAATCAGCTTTTAAAAGAACTTAAATTATTATCTCAAGACTGGAGAATAATTTTTTAATCTTTAAGATATCTCTACTCTTGAGTATAAGAATAATCTTATTTTGTTTTATTTTTTCAAAATGATTTTACGACTTAAAAATTTGGAAGAGAGAACAACTATGTCTAGCCGGGTTACGGGTAGCCCTCATCAGTACCCAATATTAAGCAAATATGCATTCGTGTTGGCCCTTGCCTTTTTCCCCCATATAGGAGAATTTATACGCGCAGATTAGATTCACTGTAATTACAAGCAAAAGGCAACAATAAATGATGGAGAAAAGCTAGGAAACAAAGGAACTACATAATAACAAGTTATGTAGCACAGCAGCAAGGATATCTGAATCCAAGCAACCGCGTAGGAAAGGAACAAAAGTAATGAAGTCTAATAAATGAATGAATTTAGTCAATTTGTTTTGCCGATTGAGTTCCCTATGCCTTGCTTGCAAGTGTTGGGATACTCTGCTCATTCCAGAAGAAGTTTTCTGGATCAACTTCAGTCTTAACCTTCACCAACCTTTCAAAATTTTTATGGAAGTACTTGACACCATAGACCTCCCCATCTTGGTAACTATCCTTACCATGATTCTTGATACCAATATCAAGGTCCCTGTAGTTCACGTAGGCACTCCTTGGATTCTTTGATACAAATGGGGTCATGTAACTATATAGCATTCTAATCTGACCTACAAAATTCTTCTCTGCAGCAGCTCCTGGTTGCTCCCAAGTCACACTATACTGAATCTTGTACAGATTCCCTGCACGGTGAGGAAATGGTGTAGCATCAGAAGGGATCTCATTCATTCTTCCTCCATAAGGGTTGAAAACAAGTTCAACTTTTCCCAATTCAATCATCTTCTTAAATATCCAGTTCAACCCATCTTTGGGAATTGGTGTCTGCACATAATCAGATTTCTTTTTGTTGAAATGCACTGTGTAGTGGCTTCTGTCAAGCAGTGCATTCAGTGAGGAGCCATCATTATAATTGGCCCACCAAAGCACAGAATCAACCCAGCTCATCTCATTACAACTTTCCTTCTTCAGTCCCAGAAGAGGGAACTCCTTCCCCAACAGTGTCACAAGCTCATCAGCCCCTCCAAGAAACAAAGCCATAACTGAGGCTTTGATGGTTTTCTGCCCCTTCACAACATTGGAGCTCACAGGCTGCAAGACCAGCCTCATGAAAATCCTATCATCTGTGTGTGGTGCAACCTGCTGCCACTGCACAACAAGGTCAGTGGCATTATGCCCCAAAGTCTTGTCAATCTGAAACAAAGTAACCTTTTCTGGCACTGGAACTAGCTTAACTGTGTATGACAATACGACTCCAAAACTTGCTCCTCCACCTCCTCTAATGGCCCAGAAAAGGTCTTCCCCATAGACTTCTTGTCAAGGATCCTACCTTTGGCATCAACAATTTTAGAATCAATAACATTTTCAACAGATAAACCATATTTTCTTAGCATGTTACCATATCCTCCTCCACTCAAGTGGCCACCGACACCAACAGTGGGACAAACACCTGCAGGAAAGCCATGAACTTTACTCTTCTCCCAAATTCTGTAGTAAACTTGTCCAATAGTGGCGCCAGCTTGGATCACAGCAATCTCATTTCGCACATCCACAGTGATATTCTGAAAGTGGAACATGTCAAGGATAATAAAGGGCACCTGCGAGGCATACGAGGTGCCCTCAAAATCATGGCCACCACTCCTTATTTTGAGTTGAACACCTATGCTCTTGGCGCAAACCACAATAGCTTGAACATGGTTTTCATGCAGAGGGGTGACAATGAGAATGGTTTTGGGGTGGAGGGATGTTGAACCTGGCATTTCTAACAAAGGCTTGAAGGACAGAAGAATAGGATGCGTTGGTTTGGGCATAGACTATGTTGGAAACTTGGTTTGGTGGGGTTGTGTGGCTTTGTAGGCAGTGAAGGAAAGTGCCATATATGGACTCTCTTGATGGGGCTGCCAGAGAGTTAGAGACATTGAGAAGCAGAACTATGATAGAAAGAAACTCCAGAGGGTTGGATTTTTCCATGGATTCAGTTCTTTAAAAAAAGTAGTGCAGGTTTGGTACAGTTTCATTCAGAGTACAGTTTCATTCAGAGTAACAAGACATATTGGACCACAGATACTATGTCTTCATAATGTTAATGTCTAATAATTGAGTTTCGCTGGCATCAACCTTAAGTGATGATATTTTTTTCCCACTACTGATCCACTTCCAGGTCAAAGATTCGATGATGCTCATAGACTACTACGACTTGGAGTTTAATCTAATAATTATCTAGATGTATTGTCTTAATGGAGGATCTCTAATTAAATAATTAGAAATTTCAAACGATCAAGTCATGTTGAAAAAATAAAATAAAAGTTTAAAAATTAATTAAAAAAAGCCACATAATCAATATTACATGTGAAAGTATCCACTCCACACATTTTATTTTTGCGCATAAGAAACATACATCTCTTGACACATGTATAATAAAATATAAAGAGGAAAAGGAGAAAAGACGAGAAAATGCTAGATGGAGCATGCGAAGTTGTGCAAGAGATTCTTAATTAAGAGAAGTTTGTTGTTCTATTATTTAATATCTACTATTTCAATTATGCTAATTTTTTATTTTACTTATATTTTTATACAATACTAATCAATGTGGTATGCATCAAACAATAAAATAATTTTTAATTCCAAAATTATAATAATATATTTATCTGCACAAATTGAATCTTATATTTATATAATATATACTATTTAATTACAATACATCACTTAAATGTTTATATTCTTATAGAAATTAATTTTAATATATTATCACACAAGTATGTATCATATTGAAAAAAGCATTTAACTTTTACATTATTATCTCAAAAAATTTATAGATAATAACATTTTAAGATATAATTAAACAGTAATATAAAATATTTTTATACTATTATTATTATATCAATACTATATCAAAATTAATCCATATGCTTATATTCTAATTTTATCGCTATACCCAAGTACAGAATGTGTGAATATACTATACACTTGGTCATCCACTACAAATGAATTTATAGGCGAAGCCTCCAATTATTTGCTAGGCGTCTAACTGGATAATTTCTCGTCAAAATGTACAGGAGCTTGTTTGGCTTGCAATGATTATTCTGTTCCGTTCATAAAAACTAAGTTAAAAAAAATTAAAAGTGATTTGTTATTTTACTTTTAATAAGAGTGTTCCACTTTTAAAAAAAAATTGATTTCAATAGATACTAAAGATTTTAGCTTTTATTTTTTTATTTAATATCAATTCTCTTGATCTCACTTTTAAATATTTTTCTTAAATATAAATTAATTTTTTTAAAATCAATTCTTTTAGATGTCAACTTTCCTGCCAATGCGCCTTCTATGATTCTACGTGTCTCATTGGTGAAAAAGTTCCTTCTTTGGTTTGACTTCGATGGATATTTAAATTTTGAAATATAATTGGTGTACAACAAAAGTATAACAATAATATTACGTCACCGTATAAATTGCCACGCCTCGTGTGCTGTGGGATCCTTATAGGCTCATGCTCTTGCTGACTACATAATGGACTTGGGCTTTCATTGATGGGTTTGGGCCTCGTTCTCTTCAACTCGAACCATTGTCAATGTAATGGAATGCCACTGTTCTATTGGCATAGATAAATTTCTTGGCAACACAGCTTACTTTCAGATTTTGAGAAAATACACAGCAAAGCCGAGTTTCTTTATTGGAAATTACAATATGCATATTATCTTTAAAATAAAATTACACCAATGATTCTAAGGCCATATACTAATATTATTATAATAGTCTTATAAACAATTCTAAGATGAGCAACCATACCACCTTCTCCATCAGTTTCCTAAATAGGCTGGAGTCTAACAATTTGCCAGCACCAGAGTCCAACCCTGCAATCATGAAAGGCAGCACATTCAAACATTAGTCCTGTACGTAACCTATGCTTGGGGTTATTAGATTTTCAAGTAAAGGATCACTTTGTCTCCTGAAATTATAAACATATTTTACTTTAATCTTTGAAATTTCATTCACTAAGCCACTTTAATTCATGGTCAAACAAATGTTAGTTGACCGTTATTGTTTTGCTAACATGGTACCGAATTAAAATAAGTTCATATTAGTCTCTAAAATTTCCAAATGTGTTAAAATAATCCCTGAAATTTTTTTAAATGTGTTAAAAAGTCTCAAATCCCAAAATTTATGTTATTTTGCTTTATAAAAATCTAAATCATCAATATTTCTTAAACCTACTTATTGCTCTCATTTGCATACCTTATTTAAATAATTCAAATTTGAGACCCTCCATACTTAGCTAACATAACTAATTTATTAGCTATTACATTACATTTCTTGGAATAAATTGGGGTTTAAAATATAAAAAATAAGATGCAGGGAAACATTATATTATCAAGCATGAATGGAGTTCATCAAGGGACTATTTGAAATAATTTAGATACAATTTGGGAAGAAATTTGGTATCAAAGGAATCTAACATTTAACAAAAAAAAAAAGAAATTTTACACCCATGTCAAATGTACTCGCAAACTATCATAAATATGGAGATTTAATATAGCTCAAGTAGAGGATTGTGTCTCTCATTCCACCTCGATAATAGTGATCGTGTCTCTCATTCCACTAATCAAGCTCTTAATTGTGTTTAAGATATTTAAAAATTTGAACCATTTAAATAGGGCGTGAAAATGAGAGAAATAAGTGATTTTAAGAAATATTGACGATTTAGATTTTATGAAGTAAAATAAGAGAAATTTGGGATTCGGGACTTTTTTAAAACATTTTTGAAAATTTCAGAGAACTATTTTGACACATTTGGAATTTCAGGGATTAATATAAATCTACTTTTGATTTGGTATCATGTCAGCATGCCACGTGGCATGTAACATGTGCTCAACATGACACGTCATCAAAATGTGACATGATTCATGCCACTTAACGTGCCACGTCAATAATAAGTAATGGTTAACTAATATTTATTTGACCAAATACTAAAGAAACCTACGAAATAAAATTTCAGACTAAAATGAATCACATTTACAATTGTAGGAACCAAGTAAACTGATACTCAAAGACTATTAGACATCATCACATCAATCTGTTAAGATTTGGGAAGTAAAAAAGGTATTAATGAGTTCTCTTCTGTTTGTCAGAAGCACATTGAGGCAAAAATAAAATCACTGGATATACTACTAGAGTTCAGATGTATTTTTCACCATATTTTCACTCTTACCAAGTGACCCCAAACTTTTCTAGCTCACCACCACTAAATCAAATGGACTAATATTATGTGTACAATAAAATTGTATAACAAATATACATCACACATCTTATCACCATTAGATGTGATGAGTGAATGGAATGGTTTACCACTTCACATATGATGGTGATATATGTGTGATATATTTGTTGCGAATCTTATTGGACACGTAACATTACTCAATCAAATGCCATATCTTCACTATGAACAAAAGAACAAAGAAGGCAGGAGCTTCAAAACCAGCGTGCATTAAGTACTTAGTTTCTAAACTTTCTATATTTTCTAATTGTTGCACCAACAATGTTAGCCTAAGTCAGTTAATTCCAATGATTGGATCCACTAAGGTTCTTCAAAACCTCGCATGTTTACAATAAACAAAAGCATGTTAAATAATAGAATAAAATAAATAATAAACAGGAGGGCTGAAGGATCCATTCCAGAAGACCGCACATAAGAAATTCAAGGACAAGATTTTGTTAGCATGAAATGGCAGACATCCTACTATCAGTCAAGTGAGGAATAGTCTGTTTTACATTCAAGATGATGGATAATTTCTACCAACAGCAACTGAAGTGATGAAATTTCTTGAATTGCTAAAATTCCATACTATTATAGTTAAATTATTTAGCAAAACAGGACGGAACACATAGGCCAAGCAATCACAAAGGAACAAACTAGTGCATCAATTAAATAATCTGTTTCATTGTATTACTTACTTGAACCAGTTGGATGAGTGGGGATGCTCTGCTCATTCCTGAAAAAGTTCTCTGGATCAACTGCAGTCTTGATCTTCACCAACCTCTTAAAATTATTGTCAAAGTACTTGACTCCATAGACCTCTCCTTCTTCATAGCTGCTCTTTCCAAAATTGTTGGTTCCAATGTCAAGGTCCCTGTAATTCAGGAAGGCCCTTCTTGGACTATTGGACACAAATGGGGTCATGTAACTGTACAGCCTTGTAGCCTGCTCTGTGAAATTCTTGTCCGCAGCAACTCCTGGTTGGTTCCAATTCACCGAGTACTGAATCTTGAACAGGTTCCCTGCACGATGAGGAAATGCAGTAGCATCAGATGAAATCTCACTCATCTTTCCACCATAAGGATTGAACACAAATCCTGTTTTTCCCAACTCAATCATCTCCTTCCATAACCCTTCCAACCCATCTCTTGAAATCACATTCTGCACATAATCAGATTTCCTCTTGAGGAAACTCGCCGCGAGATCTCCTACCACATCACGGCTGAGCAAGGCCTCAGGTTTTGTGCCATTGCCAAAATCAGACCACCAAAGCATAGAATCAATCCAGCTCATCTCAGAGCAATTTTCCTTCTTCAAACCAAGCACAGGAAACTCCTTCCCCAATAGTGTGACAAGTTCATCAGCCCCTCCAAGAAACATAGCTATAACAGTGGCCCTTATGGTTTTCTGCCCCTTCACAACCTTTGAGCTCACAGGCTGCAACAGTAGCCTCATGAAAAGCCTATCATCCGTATCTGGTGCAACCTGCTGCCACTGGAAAACAAACTCAGTAGCATTCTCTTCCCTATACCTTTCAATCCTAAAAACAGTAACAACTTCTGGCACAGGAACCAACTTGACAGTGTATGACAATATGACCCCAAAACTTTCACCTCCACCACCTCTTATAGCCCAGAAAAGATCTTCCCCCATACCATCCTTGTTAAGAATCCTACCATTGACATCAACAATTTGAGCATCAATAACATGGTCAACAGATAAACCAAATTTCCTTATCATGTTACCATACCCTCCTCCGCTCAAGTGGCCACCAACACCAACAGTGGGACAAACCCCAGCAGGAAAGCCATGAACTTTACTCTTCTCCCAAATCCTATAGTAAAGTTCTCCAAGTGTGGCACCAGCTTGAACCACAGCAACCTCATTTTGAACATCAACAGTGACATTCCGGAGATTGAACATGTCAAGGACAATGAAGGGTTCGTGGGAGACATATGAGAGGCCCTCAAAGTCATGGCCTCCACTCCTGATTTTGATTTGAATACCAATGGTTTTGGCACAAATAACAGCACCCTGGACATGGGATTGTTGCAGAGGAGTGACAACAAGTAAGGGCTTTGGTGTTGAGGTTGTGTTGAACCGTGCGTTACGAATGTAGGCTTGGAGAACGGAAGAGAAGGAGGCGTTGGTTTGAGCAAAGACTATGTTGGAGAGTTGGGGTGATGAGTTTGTGTGATTTGAAAGGCACTGGAGGAAAGGGGTGTACACTGATTCTGGTGTTGGGGCTGCCACCAAACTAGACACATGATGAATAAGAACAAGAAGAAGGAGAAGGAGGAAATTTGCAGAAAAACGGGTCAAAGAAGGAGATTTTGATGCCATTGACTTGTTGACTAGTTGTGAGTCGGGGGGAAGTGTGGAGAAAAGTTGCAGGGTGTGATTACGGTTTTATACAGTTACTTCTCGAAAGAGTAATGTGACTTGGATGTGTGGGACCCAGCTTAAATGCGTATACGCCTAAAGAGCAAGTTAAATTTTGAAAGTAATGTTATTTGAATGTGTGTGTCCCCAACTTTAATGAATATACATTTTGACTAATGGATAAATAAGAGTGCGTTAATAGTACCCACAAGTTTTGTGCATACCAAACATTTCTCTTATAAAATACACGTAAGCATCACAACTTGAGAATTCTGTCACAAGCAATTCTTGGATTGGATATATCAGCAGAACAAGGATAACTTTTTTTTTTTTTTTCCCATCAGAGAGTGATTAGTTGATGACCTGTGAGAACGACTTGTAGGACTCATTAAGGTTGCATTGACATTAGGCGTTCTTTCAGCTCCACGTGACTGTGATTGCGATTGTGAGATTTTTTTTTTTTTTTTCTGAATGCCTAATGATTTGGTCATACTCCGTCTTCGCATTCCCCCATAGAACAGAAGACTTTTTGCATCTTGATTTAAGTTTGGAAAAATCCTATACAACCCGATTTATCCAAGTCAGATTGAATGCAATTTGTACAAACTAGTGTCTTAATCAACACTCTTAATTAAAATAAAAAACAATTAATAATAAAAATATATTTGATAGAATAGGTTTTCGATCTTTTACACTTACTTTTAAATTTTTATGTCAATAAATGTGTGAATGAAAATTTATTTTTTTTATATGTTTACATTATATAAAATAAATTCAACCATTATGAATAACATTTCACAAAATTTAAGGGATAAAGCCCACGTGAAAATTTATTTTAAAAAAAAACTCTCTAGTCCCTTACAATTTTACCTATAAACAATTTGGTCCAGGACAAAAATAAATTAGTGTCAAGGTATTTCACAATTGCAACATATTGACATATTAATTCTTGTCATATGTGACGTCTAAATTAATCGATCTACAACCTCTAAATTAATTAATAATCATGACTGCAACCTCCATCTGCCTCATTTTCACTTAAATCATCTCCTTTATTCCTGCTCCTATCCCAAGAAACATGTTAAGTTTCAATTTTAATTGTAAATTTATTAGTAATAAAGAAAGCATCTTCATGTCAAAAATGAAGAAAAAACTAAAGCAATTAGCATGCAATGATAATATATAAATAAATATTAAAAAACACATATTTTGAATTAACATACCCCCAAGAATAAGAATATGTTTAATAAAGCATTATGTTGCCAATGGGAATGGGGGAGGTGGGGGTGGTGATGAAAATTGAGATGGTGATATAGACATGGTGAGATTGGCAATGAAAGTCAAGTAGTTGGCTAAGTGTGGTGGGGTGATGATTGACCGATTAAGTTGGTTTACCAATTGTAAGTGGTCAAGGACTAATATATCCATATGTTGTAATTGTAAGGGATCTCATGACTAATTTATTTTTGTGAGAGATCAAACTATCCATAGGTAATATTGTTAGGAACTAATTTGGGGTTTTACTAAAAAAAAATTAGTGAAGAGTCCATGTAATCAACTTTTTTTGTGACCTACCGGAAAAATATTTGAGATAACATGTCCTATAGTCAGAAATGATGATTAATCCATGTCCAAAGAATTCTTTATGGTAACTAGACATGAAATTAAGCATAAAGCCTGGCTTTTGTTAAATTTTAAGCTGGTGAGGTTTTCTATGATAATATTAAGACAGACAAGAAAGTGAAAACACTTTTAAACTAGGAACTGCCTACCATCTGATCTCTTCTGGGTAGGATGTTGCAGGTAGTATGAGCATGCGACTACAGCTTTCGAAGACCCAATATCCAAAAGATCACCAGCAGTACTCCAGGTTTTTGCTAAGTGAATTACTGAATTAGGTCATTCCCAATTCGGCATGTAATAAATTGCTGCAACTAGAGTCTAATCTGTTTGGAATTTTGGATGGCAAGACAAAATCAAAAAACAAAAACAGAAAACTTTGAAATTACATTTTGATCCTTTCATTTTCTCTTTTACTTTCCTCTCCACAAGAGAAAATACTACCCACATAAAAAACACAAACTCCTCTTTATTCTGTTTTTCTCAAACCCATCATAGGGTAAATGAATCAATTGACTCTATTACTTACTTGGATTCATTCATAACTTCACCAACCTATCAAATATATTACCGGAGTACTTAACTCCATAAACCAATCCTTCTTCATAGCTTGTCTTTTGAAAATTGTCGTTAACAATATCAAGCTCTCTGTAATTTACGAAGGCCCTTCTTGGGCTACTGGACGAAAAATTGGCCTCAAGTACCTGTATAGTTTCTAGATTGATTTGTAAAATTCTTCTCTGCAGCAGCTCCTGACTCGTCCCAATTCATCTGGTACTGAACATTGAACAGATTCCCTGCATGGAGGGGAAATGGATTAACATCAGATGCAACCTCGCTCATTTTCCTCCATAGCGTTTGCATGCAATCAGATTTCCTCTTGAGGAGACTTGCTGAGTTGAAATTCTGATCAAGCAGAGCCAATGGTCATGATTCATTCTCAAAATTAGCCTGCCAAAGCACAGAATCAATCCAACTCATTTAAGAATAATTTTCCTTGTTTAAACCATGAACAGGAGAATCCTTCTACAACAGTGTGACATGTTCAGCAGCCCTAACAAGAGACAAAGCAATCACAGAGGCTTTGATAGTTCTCTGCCCCCTTACAACCTCAGAATTCACAGGCTGCAACATCAGCCTCATGAAAAGCCTACATAACTAATTTAAAAACAAGTCAATTCACACTAAGTCCTTCCAAATTTGATATGATATATAAAACAAAGCAATGAGATTAATGAAATTTTAAAAAATCAAACCATTTCTTATTGTTTAACATTTCAAACACAATTTGGTTTATAAATCAGATCAAATCCCATGTATATCACTAGTAATAGTTAGGGTCAGCAAATATACAAGCAAATAAAGGATAGAAGGAAAGAATAGGCTTACTCAACCTTTCTGACATATTAACTAACAACAATGCCACCGCTGCAAGCTTTATTCTCCTATAAATATTAGCTGAGGTTAGGTTTGACTATGCTGCTCTGAGCCCAATGGCAGTCATAGATTCTATCCTGGTCCTGTGTGCTTCTATTCTGCTACCAATAGTCACCACATGAGCAGATCCCATCTCGAAAATGGTGGTATCGGATAGGGTCTCTGATTACAATGTGCCGCTGCTCTAATTTTGCTATTAGTTTTGCAAATATATGACAATCTCCACAGATCCTTAGGTTCTTCCATATTCTAATAGTCTTCTCTCTTGGAAGGCTTATGATACCAAAAACAATTGCCAATTTCTCACTGTGGTATCGAAGGGAGTCTTCTCTCTGTTCCCCTTCAAGATCTTGCAGGACAAAATTGGTGTCAGGCACATAACCAGCACCAGTTAGTCTACAAATAAATTGGTTCAACTGTCTATTGATCTCATCTATTTGAGGATGTGCTTTATCTCCCAAAATAAAAGCATGTACTTGCTTATTGACTTCAATCCAGCTGCATCCAGGTTCTTTCCTTATGCCTCTTGCTCTCATAGTCCTCCGAACTTCTGCAACATCATTCCACCTTTCTGAATTTGCATAAATATTAGATAACAATACATAAGCTCCTGTGTCCTCTGGATCCAACTTTAGAAGCTCTTTAGCAGCATATGTGGCCAAATCCACATTTCGGTGCGCCCTGCATGCATAAAGCAAAGTCCTCCATGCTACAACATCTGGCTCACAATTCATTTCATGAATTAGCTTAACCATGTCATCAAGCTTTCCAGCTCTTCCAAGAAGATCAAGTATGCAACTATAGTGTTCTTTTCCAGGATCTATCCCATAAAGGTTCTTCATAGATTGAAAATAGTACCAACCTTTATCTACTAGCCCTGCATGACTACAGGCAAACAAAACCCCAAGAATTGTGATATAATTTGGTTTTGGACCCATGACTTTCATGGAATCGAACAAATTGAGTGCCTCCATGCTGAAACCATTTTGGGCTAACCCAGCAATCATGGTGCTCCAGGAGATAACGTCCTTCTTGGCCATACGACTGAAAATGAGCTTTGCATCTTCCACACTACCACACTTACAGTACATATCCAAGAGTGCATTGCTAAGGATAAGATCTTGGTCATACTTCAGCACATGAACATGTGCCTGCCTCCCTAACTCCAACAATGACAAACTAGTACACGCTCTCAAAACACTTGTGAGTGTCGGCTGCGAGGCCATAAACCCAGCTCTCCTCATGCTCTTGTACAAATTCAAGGCTTCATCCCCATCACTGTGCTGAGCAAAAGCAGCAATGATGGAGCTCCAAACAACGGAGTCTCCAGTCACCATCTCACAAAAAACAATCATAGCTTCCAACAACTCACCCAATTTCGAGTAAACATCAATAAGGGCACTCCGGACAAACACATCAGACTCCAACCCGACTTTCAGAATGCAAGAATGGAGCTGTTTAAGATCAGATAGCCTCTCACAGGACCTTAAAACAGAAGAGTAAGTGAACATGTTAGGCATGACACCTTCTCTAAGCATAGCAATCAAGAGCCCCATGGCCCTATCATTGAGCTTGGCATAAGAATAAGAAGATATCAGAGTGGTCCACGAAACAACATTTCGTTCAGGCATTTCATCGAACAGCTTCTGTGCATCTTCCAAGAGGTCGAATTTTGCGTACATGTTGAGGAGAGTGTTAGTCAAGAAGGTGTTTGAGGGGTACCCATTTGAGAACACGTGGCGGTGAACGCGCTTGCCTTCGCTGACGGCCCCACGCGCCAGGCAACACTTGATGAGTTCACAGTAGGTGACGTCATCGGCCCGCACCCCACTCCTCTCCATGGCGTCCAAGGCGTGCATGGCTCTGGGAAGGTCCCTCTGGTAGCAGAGGGCGGCGAAATCGTGGAGCGGTGACGGAGCTTCGGCGCGTGGGGACGCGAGAGATGAACAAGAAAGCGAGCATGTTCGCAGCAACTGCAAGTGCTTTGAAACAGCTTTCATGGGCTCGGTAGTTATTATTAGGTTTTGTCGCTGTGTTCTCCCACTTTGTTTCAAATCTTAGCACTAGTTGATAATTTGGAGGGTCCAACCCTGCGTTGTTTGGAATTTTTTTTTTTTTTAACTTGCAAAAGTTTGGTTTTTGATTAACACAAAAGGTAGTACTAACCAATTTTACCAAAAAACAATTAAATATAGAATAAATCGTTTTCTCAAAATAATTGCAAATGACTAAATAGAATGAAGATAGCAACAAAGAGTGAGATAAATAATACGGGTTTAATGAATAATTAGTATGATCAAACAATGATCATGCAAATGATTTGATCTCAATTGTTGTTCATTGATGTGTAATATTTAGCTATGATCGGAAGCTTTGGTTGGTGCTTGCGACATGTTCCAACATTACAATGGGGCAATTATTCGTTAAACTTTTATTTAATAAAGTAGAAATGTTTTTCGGGAAGCAAAGTAAAAATCTTGTCCCAGACTTTCAATAACGGTTGCTTTTCTTAATAATGTAGCAAACCAGAACCTAATGGCATTAGCTACCAGATAAAATCGTTGTTCTATACATCAACCTTCCCTCTTTGCTTACCATTCAAGTTATACAAATTCCCTTCATCAGGTAAAATACAATTAAATATAGCAAATAATTCTCTGGCCAATCATTTTTTCTGACAAACTTCTATTTGAGTATAGAGTATAAATTATAGACACATATATTGAGGAGCTTCTATGAATATCTCTTGTCCACCACCAAACTTTTATTGTATACCTTTTCTTGGCTTCTTCTATTCTGATGATATACCCGTCCAAGATGCAAGTGATGGGATACTCTGTTCATATCTGAAAAAATTGCCCGGATCTACCATAGTCTTCACCTCCACCAATCTATCGAAGTTTCTTTTGAAATACTGTTGCCCCAAACACTAGCTTCAGCATAAGTAGCGTTTCCAGGTCCATTTACACCTATGTCAACATCTCTGTAGTTCAAATAAGAACTCCTAGGTGACTTTGACACATAAGGGGTCATGTAATCATAGAGCCTTCTAATCCGATCTAAATGTTGATTTGCAACATCATCACCCTCCTCTTTCCAATTCACAGAATACTGAATCTTATATATGTTACCGGCTCTGTGTGGAAAAGGTGTTTCCACCTCAGAAATCTCGCTCATTTTTCCACCATAAGGATTGAATGTGAAAACAGGCTTTTCTAGTTCCATCATTTTCTTCCATATACCTTCAAGGTCATTTTTCGAAATGGGTTGCTGCACATAATCTGATTTCTTCTTCAAGAATTTCTCTGATGCAGGCACCCTTTCAAGCAAAACATCAGTTGAAGTCCCCACAGGATAGTTATACCAAAACAGCACCGAATCAATCCAGCTCATTTCAATGCACTGTTCACCAACCAAACCTAGTTCAGGCAAGCTCTCATTCATTACACCCAGCAGCTCTTCTGCATTTCCAAGAAACAAAGCATTGAACTTGGCCTTTATTGTCTTGTGGCCCTTTCTCTTCACGGTGTTAAGAACCACTCTAATGAACAAGCCATCGTGTATCTTATCAGCAATATGTTGCCATCTATGAACAATTTCTGTAGCACCTTGTTCCAATGTCTTTTCAACTCTAAAGACAGTCACAACCTCAGGCACAGGAACAAGCTTGATTTTCCATGAAACTATGACCCCAAAACTTGCTCCCCCACCTCCTCTAACAGCCCAGAAAAGATCTTCCCCCATTGATTCCCTGTCCATGACCCTTCCATTAGCATCAACAATTTGAGCGTCCAAAATGTTATCCACAGAGAGGCCAAACCTTCTCATCAAGTTGCCATAGCCACCACCACTGAGGTGGCCTCCAATACCTACAGTGGGGCATATCCCAGCTGGGAAGCCATGGATCTTGCTCTTCTCAGCAATCCTATAGTAAAGCTCACCCACAGTAGCACCTGAGTCAACCCAAACAGTTTCATCCTCCAAGTTGACCACCACTGATCTGAGCATGAACATGTCAAGAACGATGAATGGGACCTGTGAGACATATGAGAGGCCATCATAGTCATGGCCTCCACTTCTTATCCTGATCTCAAGCCCGAACCTCTTGCAGCACATGATTGATGCTTGGATGTGGGAAACGTGTGTTGGGGTGACAATGAAGGATGGTTTTGGAGTTGTGGGGGAAGTAAATCTGAGGTTTCTGATGTAGGATTCCAAGATGGGTGGGAATGAAGGGGTGTTGGGGAAATAGGTGACTTCAGAGATTGGATGAGAAGGTTCGGCATAGAGAGATAGGCACTGGAGAAAGGTGTTTTGGAGAGGATCTGAAGCTGCCATTAGAATTTGGAGAAGAAAGATTGGGACAAGGAGTAGAGTAGCAGAAGTGGCAGACATTATGCAGAGGTTTAAGGTTACTTAGTTCGGTCATGTTGTTTATTGTGTGACGAATAGTATTATCTAAGCTTAAAGGCCAAGGGATAAAGCAAAGACCAAATAATGCAGCACCTTCCTAGATCTTTCTCCTGTTGTTGTCTGTGAACTTTCCATAAGGCTTCCTTTCATTTTAGAATTCAAATTTGTATTTGGAACAATTTAATTTCTAGATTTTAAAAATTTTAAATTAATCCCTCATATTTTAAAAAAGGACAAATTAATCTCGTAGTGTACTGGTTTACTTACTTGTCTCTTTTTAACTGGAACTGAAAGGAGTTACTAATTTGTCCCCTTTTTTGAAATGTGAGTTAATTTGATTTTCAAAACTTAAAGATCTATTTGTATTTAATCTAGAATTCTACTAGGTTTCTTTTTTTACCTTTTGTTTTGTAAAAGAAATTCACTTTTTTAATATTACATTAGATTAATTTTTTTTCATAAATAAATAATTTAACCAGAGGATTGGTTACTGTGGTTCAAAACTGTGTTAAACTTTTAGGATATGTTTAGTATGCTGTATTAGGCATAATAATATAAACTTATAATATACGTTATGTTTTTATACGTTGGACAAATAACGTATTATATAAGTTTATCCATCATAATTCCTTTATACGTTAAAATATGTATAACTTAATACAGGATCATCATAGAATTATTAGGTCTAATTAGTTTTAACATATAAGGTTACTTTTATTTTTTTAATATTTTATTAGAATAAAATAATTCTTAAATAAATAATAATAAGTAAAAATTTATAAATAAATTTATTTCATAATAAATAAATATTATTAACAAATAATACATGATATCAATCTAGCTATATATAATAAAAATAAAAAACTAATTATAATTAATAAATATAAAATAAAATAAAATATTAAATAGAAATAAATAATTAAAATAAATAATAAATAATATGTAATATATAAAATTAAGGATCAATAATAAAAATATTTTTAGTAAATATTTATTTTAAAATTTAAATTTAAATAATTAAAAATATAAAATATTAAAAATATATATAAGAGTTATTTAATATTTATATAATTTATTGAAATAATAAATAATTATAAAATATTGAAATAAATAATAATATTTAAAATAAATTAGATTTAATTAATAAATATTTACATAAATATAATATTTAAAAATTATATTTAAATAATTAATAAAAATTTATTTTATTTAATATTTAATTAAAATATTAGAATTATTTATAAATAAATATTATTATTATAAAATATAAAATATAATATCTTATAAGTGTTACACCAAACATTATAGTATTAAAAGCTGTTAGGCCTTATACTATTAAATCTTATCCTATTACTCTTATATTATCAGTTTTTATCCTATTCAAAATGCTAAATAGACCCTAAGTTGTGATAATACTTACATAAAACTGGAGATCATGACATTAGTTTTTTTTCCTTTGATGTGACCTTGGATTATAAGTCGTACTTAGAAGTTAGAATTTAATTTTACATAACTAAAATTTATAATTTAGTTTTGATATTTTCTCTATGAAAACTTATTTTATATTATATATTGATACATTATTAGAAATGTTTAACTTTTATGATGATTATATTAAAAATTATACAAAAGATGATATATTATTAATTGGAACTTGGAAGTGTAAATAGATAATATTAATAATATATTAAAATTGAACCCTAAAAACATATATATATATATATATATATATTTACGTTTTACTTTTATTTTTAACTAATTTTACTTATTCAAATTATTTATAAAATTATACTTTATTTAATTGCTGAAATATAAAACTCTGAAATCTGTTTGCAATGCTCATTTTTACAAATTTAAACTTGTATTTTAAAGTAATTTTTTCATGTTTTATTTAAAATTATTTGTATTAAAAACTAAATTATATGCTTTTTAATTTATATCATGTAATTTTAAATATTTTGAAGTTAATTTGTTGATTCAAAAATTTGAATTATCTCTACAATAATTTTCAAAATAAGTTTATGTTTTAATTTATATAATACTGAATTATGTCCTCTTTAAATATCATAATTAAATTGTATTTTCATAGAAATATTAAATGTTATTCATTAAAAAAAACTTTTCTAATTTTATTGAGTCTATTTTAATTTTATGACTAATTTGTTATTAAGCAAGTTTGTTACCTGTCAACTCACTTTTCTGACTCATTTAATTTCCCGTCCAAATTATGGGCCAGACCCAGACCCTCCACTTCGTGGAAAAATAAGGTAGGAAAGCTACCGTACCCGCCACATTCCACAGGCGCGTTCCCACCCATCAATGGCCGCCCTTTTTTTTGGTACATTCTTTTTATTTAGGTACGTTTGTTTTAATTCTTTTCAAATAATTCTTTCTACTAAAAAAGTTATTTTTTATAAACATTATTCAACTCATATTTTTATTTAAATTTAATTTTTTTTAATTTTCAAGTAAAAGCTAAAAAAGCACTGTTTCTAAAAGTTTCAAAAAATAATTTTTATAAAAAAATACATCCTTAGTCTCGTAATAGAGGAACACGAGCTATATATACAGAAGATTAGTTTTATTTGAACATTTAAAAAATGGTTATTTATTAGGATTATTAAAATATTCATTTTATTATCATTGATATAATTAATAGATGATATAAATAAATGGAAACCATTATCACATCTAAGAATAATAAAAGGTGTTAAATATATATATACTTTTTTTGTTGTTCAGATAACTTTTTTTCCATACAAAATGAGGTTCCCATTCCTAACTTCACTTGGGCATTTTAATTTTGACCTTACACTTTGGTTTTTCGAGGCTAATTACAACAATATTCACGCACTAGACACGTCGGTTGTTTCCATATTCAAGTATAGCCTCTAGTACTAGTATCAAATAGAAGACTACACGAAATAGTTGAGACCGCATAATTTTTCAATATACAAATAGAAAAAGAATTAAGATTAAAATATCCGATTTTTTTTTTCTAATTTTTAACTTGAGAAACCACTAGGACAGAGCGAAAAAATAACAAAGCAAACTAATTACCAATATTGATTACAGAGTGCTTAGTAGTCCATATATATATATATAAAGGATTAGGATACATTGCCAAAGGATCATGGTTGCCCTATGGTAAGGCTTTGAGCTTCCATCTAAGACCTATCTTGTAGGACAAACAAGAGGAGCACCATCCTCTCTTTTGCTTCCTTGACCATCATTCTTGGTGCAAACGCCTTCCCCTGATTTGAGCTTGAGACTGATCATTTTGACGTGTGGATTCAGTTAAGAGATAAGAACCGAGGCTGAAACGCTTGCTGATGAGAGCGACTAGGAGCTGAAAAGTGAAAACTATATGGTGAGGCCTTAATGGTGCTCAACTCAAGTGAGGGAAACATGTAGCTCTCGTTAGTGGCTTTTGTAGGTGAAGGGGAAAGTGGAAGAAAGGATCTTCCCGGCATATGCTTGGACAATATAATGGACACACTGTGTGTTTTGCTTTTGCTTGCATTAATCACTTTGATGAACTTTTCCTAGCAAATAAGGGTGACATATTTTGAATTTATGGAATCTACATGTTATATTCCGTGTGCAATTTTTAATTTGCCGACTAGGAAGTGGGGCAAAAGTTTAATAGCTTGCACCAATGTGCTCTTGGTTCTTCTTATGCGAATACTGAAATAGCAAATCGGGTTGGGTCTTTTGGACTGAAATCGAGAAAAATGATTGGAAGGAGTACAATTTGGGTTATTTAAATGTAAAATAATCTTTGAAAGTGAAATGAAAATGCCTTAATTGTGAAATCAGTATTTATAATTGCGTTATAACTAAACAGTTAAATTAGTCCACTAAAAATTTTCGCCATATCAAATTAATCTTTAAAATTTTTAACGTATTATTTTAGTGCTTTTGATTTAATGTTCAATTAAAATAAATATTAATTTAGTCTTTAATATATATTTATATGAGGAAGAATTTAATATAAAAAATACAAGGAAGAATTCATTGACATTGTGTAAGATTTGACATATTTATACTCTCAATAACCTTTTATAAAATATATTTTTTCTCAATGCAGAGCCAATAATAGTGTTGAATTGGACACCTATAAAGAAGTGACCAAATAGTTCTTATTTATATATAATTAAAAAATATTTATTACATTGATTTAAATTAAATGTACATTAAAAGTGTATTAAACAATATTGAATTCCCACACTTTGGGTCTTTTTGTAATACTGATAACAAAGTGTACAACATGCCAATCATTTAGTCATATTTAACAATTAAATTAAATTTATTTACTATATTTTTTAACACATTTAATCACACTCAATAAATATAACTAAATATATACTTTGTCATATACCTTATTTTGCGTGGTGCACCAGAACTTGCCCTTCAATTTCATGATTTGAGGTTCTGATTAGTAGAATTTTCACACCTAAGCTTATGAATATTATTTGTTTGAGATTTTGGGCCATTTGACTTTCTTGTTCCTGAATTTTTCCGCTTTCCATATTCCTAAAAATTCATTTTATTAACAAAAATATAATATATCAACCAATATCTATGCTTATTGGACCAACAAACGGCATATTCAATTTCGATCAATTTGGAATATTATTGAGTGTCGGTTTCATTCGGCATCAAAGACAACTTTTTTTTTTAATTTTAATCTGGCATACAACTTGTTATTGCGGTGCGAGTTGAGAGCGTTTATTCCCAGATTTATAATATCAAATTTAGTTCATAAAAGTTACATTTGACTTCACTTTTGTCCTTAAGTGTACATTTGGAAGATAGTAAGTAGTGAGGTTGAGTGAAATAAATAGAATAGAATGAAGGATAGTGGAGTAGAGTTAAGTATATTACTCCATTGTGTGGATCTATTAATGGAATTGATTAAAGATTATTAATTTTTTATTCATATAATACTTTTAAACTATAATATAATAGTATTAGTAATAAGGGTATACAATTAATTTTATTAAAAAAAAACCAATTTGGGAATAAAAAACGTGAAGAAACAGTGGAAATACATGAAATAAAACCCATTTATTTTCATTCCACTCCATCCAAACTTATCTTATTCAAACAATGGAGCTTGAGAAAATTTCACTTTATTCCGTTCCACTCCACCATGCTCTATCAGTGTTAAATTTGAATATCACATTAGCACAATATAGTATCTTAAACAACACAATTCTAATATCATAATAATTTCAAATTCAAAACATTATACAACACAATCATGTTGCATTGAAGTAATGCTAATAGTCTACATGAAAATGACTTTTCTAACAGCTTTTCCAGACAGCAACATCTTTTTGTTGTTTCTTATAATAAAAAATTGCAACAACTCCCCCAAGTAGTTCATAGAGATGATTTTCTTTTGGCAAGACAGCTTACCCAAAAAAAAAAAAAATTGTTTGCTTGTAGGCATATAGAAACTTTTAGCAACGACCTATGTAGTTTTTGTATCATTTCTTTTGTCTACGCCAAAACTTCATTTCTCAGTTTATCATATTTTATGCGTGTCCCTGTCGTCACAATCCCACCAATATCCGGGAATTCAAATTTATATGACTTACAATTTGATGAGCACCACACATCGGTCTGTTTGTTTAGTAATACCATGAGATACTACAAGAGATCAAATGAAAATAAAAATTTTTAAGAGCTCTTCTTGGACTAATACTATTTCCACTTGAATTAACAAAGAACAATTATTGTCTAGAAAAATTCAGTAATTGCAACTATAACATACCATTACTATGAAGTAGCTATGCCTATGCCAATGCTTGCAAACTTAAGTAATTTATTGATAAATTCTATTTGGCACCGAGCTCCTCTATAATGGTGGAATGCTCTGCTCATACCTGAAAAAGTTATCAGTATCAACTCTCCCCTTCACTCGTGCCAGCCTTTCAAAATTCTTGTTGAAATATTTCAAGCCCCAAGATTTTGCTTCATCATAGCTTGTGTTTGCACCATTCACACCCAAATCAAGGTCCCTATAATTCAAATATGCTCGCCTAGGCCACTTTGACACATACGGTGCCATGTATGCATAGAGCCTTCTTATCCAATCTATATGCTTAGGCGCCTCTTCATTGGAAACCAAATTCGCCGAATATTGTATTCCATATAAGTTCCCCTTTCTATGTGGGAATGGAGTTTCCGATTCTGGAATCTCACTCATTATTCCACCATAAGGTGTTAGGATCATCAGTGGCGAATTTTCCATAAGTAGCATCTTCAATAGCCCTTCTAAGCCATTCAATGGAATTGGTTCCGTCACATAATCTGATTTTGCTTTGAAACTTGGGGATGTTATATTTCTCTTAAGCAAGACCTCCAAGGAGTCATCCACAGAATAGCCTGCAAAGTAAAGAACAGATTGAATCCAACTCATGTGGGTGAAGTTGTTCCTCTGCAAACCCAATTCAGGAAAACTGTTTTGCATCAAAGGAAGGAGATTCTCGGCTATCCCAATGTACAACCCTGTGAAAGAAACCACTACAGTTTTTCCACCATGAGAAGCTGAATTGGTAACTCCCAAAACTATGTGCAAAAAAAGCTCTGCAGGAAGCTTGGGAGCAATAGTTTGCCACTTGTGTAAAAGCTCACTAGCACCTTGATCAAGGGTCCTTGAGACATCAAACATAGTCACTGTTGAGGGAACCTGTACAAGCTTGATTTTCCATGCGGTGATGACACCAAAGCTTGCCCCTTCTCCTCCTCTTATGGCCCAAAAGAGATCTTCACCCATCAAAGTTCTATTCAGTATCTTACCATTAGCATCTATTATCTGCGCATCAATTACATTATCAGATGCTAGGCCATATTTTCTGAAAATGGTACCAAACCCACCTCCACTGAGGTGTCCTCCAACACCAAGAGTAAGGCAACTACCAGCTGGGAACCCATGGACCTTACTTCTATTTGCAATTGCATAGTAGAGTTCTCCAATGGTAGCACCTGATTGAACCCATGCGGTTTCGTCTTCCATGTGAATGCATATGGACCTTAGGTTGAAAAGGTCAATGATTAGGAATGGAACATGAGAGACATAAGAAAGGCCCTCATAGTCATGCCCTCCACTTCGGACTCTAACTTGGAGGTTGTTTCTCTTTGAGCATCGCAGGGCTAATTGGATATGGAACAGGTTTTTTGGGTGACAATAAGGTTTGGTTTTGGGACTGAACTGGCCAAGAATCTGGAGTTTCTTATAGAAGAGTCCAAAATAGGTTCATAAGAAGAACTGTTTTTGGTGAAGACTATACCTGAAGTACTTGTGTTACCTCCTAGACCTGACTGAAAACATAGAAGGAACCCTTCACTAAGGCCGGCTGAAGAAGAATTTGCGGGGAAAATTGAGATAAAAATGGTGATGGCTAGGAGAACTAGTTTTACATTTGAAGTAGTAGTCATTTTGTTTCCTTATCTTTGCAACGGAATGGAACTCTCCTATTTATTGACAACTCATGCGGCTAATTGGACTATTTGAAGGTAGTCTCGCAAAAGAAAATGAATAATTTTGATTAGTCTTTTATTTTGGAAGGAAAGTTTTTTCCTTAAAACAAGTTTTACAAATAATCTAATCATATAATATCATGTCAATAAATATAATTAACTCCTCATTACTTAAAAAGTCATTATAAATAGAGACATCTAATTGAATAACAATATAAAAAAGATTTATATTTTTTATTTGATTTTTTAAAATATCCCAATAATATTGATTAAAGCTCCTCAAAGAGGTAAACCTATAACCATAAAATCTTTTTCAAAATTAAAATAAATTATTATTCATGAAAAAAAAATCTTTCCATGTAAAATTTCATATATCTTACAATTGAGAGGTCCAAACTCCAATCCCATTCTATCATTCGTTCTAATCTTTTTATTTTCATCAATGCTTCCTCGCTAACTTCGCTTCTCATACGTCTCTCTAGTCAACGAAAATGCTAAGGTCTAATGGTTTCATAGGAAGTGGCACACAACACCTCTGTCGATTATTAATTTATTATAAGGTAAATTACACTCAAGCTTAAATTATCTAAATATAATATACATCTCCTATATTCATTTATCTAACATTTACCTCCCCTTATCTAAATAAAAATACAAGCCAATCACTATTAACGAAAAGTTGATAGAAAGTAGAGCTTCAATAGGAGGAGGTGTCTGTGAAAATTAGAGTCTAACTAGAGAAATAGATTTTGAACGGATGAATATATCTCCACCACCTATCAACCAAGCTATTCTTCCAAGCTCGTTTCTGCTCGAACGACTTCATTTTCTATCAACAGCTCCTTTCCTCCCTTGAGTTTTGTTTCCTTTTGATGAGCTTCACTCTCCAAATTGAGATCATTTTTCGTTAACATGATTAGTTTCAATTGTTTTCATTAAGATGGGGGAAGGTAGATATAAGATGGATAAAAGAAAAAATATCTATTATATTTCAGTAAATCTCATAAAGATAAGTGTAATTAACCCTTTTATTATATTATGAAGGTAGAACCATTTTTTTTCCACCCTAAAAGAAAAATCAATTCAGAACACTTTGTCAACCTTAAAAGTCATATAAGATGGCTTCTAGAACAGTTTTCCAGGCCTTCTCGTTTCAGTTAATGTACCATGGTTATATGTTGAGTACCCATTAACGCGATCAATGTATCTGTACGACTAATAGGAAAAGTCGTCGTAGCTTGTTGAGCGCTATATTATTGATGCAATCATTACTCCTTTTCTTACGAAATATCTTTTTAAATAAATATAAATATTAAAAAATATGATAAATAATATGATAATAGAGTATTATTATTTAAAATTATAATGAATTGATTGATATATCCTATTGATTATTAATTATAAAGTACATCAAATAATTAAAAATAAAATATTATACTAATATTTATTAATTACTATGAGATTCTATTGGAACAAAAAAGTTATAGTTGATTAGAATATGAAATTAATAAATATTTTAAAAAATAACTTTGTTTTCTGTGGCTTAACGGATATGTGATTAGCCGTTGACTCATTTTAGCACAGCCCCATACGACTCTGGAAAAAACAAATTAATAAAGGAACTTCCGCTAGTGCTCGTGACAGAAAGATTGACAAGTCCTCGTCCATGATACGCCAACATTTAATCACGTCTGGAGTATGTTTTAGTGAGAAAGCAAATCAAAGGAAAACAGAAAAAGAGAAAGGAAAATGTGAAGGAAAAAAGAGTGAATTTCTATTTTTTATAGGAAATAATGGTAAAGAAAGTATAAAAAGAAATATTTTCTCTTATTTATTTATGTAAAAAATTAAAAGAAAGGTAGAAGATGAAGATATCAAATGACAAATAGAGGGTTTTATTTGAGTTCCAGCTTTTATTTTAGTTTTGTAGATCTTGTAAAGGAAATACTGAAAATCTTAAAACTATGGGTCTGTTGGTTTCACTTCTAATTTTCAGTTTTCATTTTTAGGTTTTTAGTTTTTAGGATTTTATAAACAAAAGACTTAAAATGAATTTTATAGTTTTCAATTTTTATTATTTTTTTCATAAAATCTAAAAAATTGAAAAATGAGAATGAAAACTGAAATTGAAAAATGAAATCAAACAGACTCATACAAATTCTAGTTTTCAATTTTTGTTTTCAGTTTCAGGATTTCATTCACAAAATTCTAAAAAAAGAAAAACCAAATGAATATCAAACCCTTGAAATACCGATTTTAAAATTTACTGATTCAACCAATTCAATTGAAATATAATAAAATATATATTCATATAAATATATAAATTATGGGCCAGGCCAGACCTTACTTGGAGGACAAATAAGGTAGGAAAGCTACTGAATCTGCCACATTCACAAGAGCGTTCCCACCCATCAATGTCCACCCTTTTTTTCTTTCATTTTTATACGATATTAGACATACGGATCCAAACACAATATAGACACAAATACTAAAATATACTAAATTCAAAAAATTACAAAACATTATATATATATATATATATATATATATATATATATATATATATATATATATATATATATATAATTTTTTTATTTGTTGTATGTTTTTTTGTCTAATTTTTTGTTGTATCTATAAATTTTTTATTTAGTTAATTCTTTTTTTTTATCAACCGAAATATTTTCAAAATGACTCAGCATTTTAGTGTTTGGTGCGTATCCGAGCTTAAAAAAATTATTTTTTTGGACACGTATTCAACACGTGTCATATGGATGTCAATGTCCTGTTGGAATAATTTTGTGGATTAACATAAATCAATGATGAATTTAATTTTGGACCCAAATTAATTTGATGTCAAACAATTATAATTTGTTGTTTAAGCCCAATGATTTGTGACCATTGTTGCTATTGGGCTAATTATTGTTAAGCACCGTTTATTGTGGATATGTTTATGGGTCATTGTGTGCTTTTGCTGATGGGTGTGCTTACACTTTACTAACATAAGGAAGGCCTCCTCCTAGCCATAGATAGGGTGCTTGGCTGCCCCATGAACACCATGACAAAAAACCTATCATGGAATAGAAGGAGTAATCTCTAACTTTCTCTATTGAATTTCTCTCTAATCCAATATTTGTGTTTTGTATGCCAGGTTAGATAAGCTTATGAATCTATCTTCTTCCTCAACCTTTCCAGGTAACTCTAATCCAATCTTTTAATTGTTATTGAACATGCCATATTCATGATTAAATTGATCTATGAGATATAGGGATTTCATCTGTTGTTTATATCATCTGATATATATGAAATCCTTCAATTGGTATCAGAGCCAAATTTAATATCTGATTATGGCTGTGAATTGTTGTAAAATTGGGTGTTTGAAAGAGTCAAATTTATGTTTAATATGAACCCTAGAATAATCTAATTTGGGACTTTGTTAATGACAAAATAATTTTAAGATTGATTAAGGGGTTTTGTCGTCACTGCCATCTTGCTTAAATAAACATGTTAATGAAAAGAAATAACATGCCTCTTTCTCGTGTTTGTCGGTGCCACGGTGTGTTGGTCACCAGATAAGTAAGCATCTGTATTGGATTCTCGGATGAGGGTCACAACAAGGGAGAAGGAGTAAGCTGCATTTACCCTCTGTTGGTTTTCATTCTAGAAAATTCTAGCATGAACTAGTTCTTTGATCATATAGCATGATGTTGTGTAAGTCTTGTACGTGCTATATGAAGTGTTGAGTAGTGTTGAGACAGGGCACTAGTTTTCAATGGTTTGGGTTCTATTATCACCGAGAATTCATCAAAATTGTTCCTATCTAAATCAAGAGCAATGGAGAAGCTCTTAAGGTAATGCATACACTGGGAAGTCTTTTCTTTTCTTTTTTTTTGTTTTAATTGGGTTGTCACTGATTTTATAACATTTACATGAAAACGTAAATGATACATAAAGCACACACAGTTTATATAATGAGATTAACATGCCATGGCACTGTACACATGTGATCCATGGCCTATGTATTGTTATGATGCTATTTGTCACTGTTTTATGTTATTTAATACAATATTCATGGAAAATGACAAGCACCTATATTGCTTTTAAGCCCATTTCGTGGATGGTTTAGTTTCTGAAATGTGAATTGCTCACGTTGCTTTATGAGGGCATAATTGAGTTTATAGACTCATTCTTTTATTAAGAAGAAAAAAAAAGTCCCCGATTTGGCATTGTTTCCAGCAATGTGATAGTATTATTGGGATCTATTTCAATTGATGATGATCACTGGTGTATATAACTATGTCATTGCTGCTGGAACAATAAATGCTCTATAAGTGTTTTAAAGCTTAAATAATTGAATATATATTATTGGGCACCTTGTCTGAAATATACTCTTAGACTTGATATAGTTTACCTATATGTTGTGTTGGATATTTTTCGTGATTGTGATCTTATATTCGTGGGAGCAATTGCAATAGATGCTATTTTGTAGATAAAATCATATAATTTATTTTGAGAGATTTTTCTAGAATTATAAAATACTACTTTTAAGTATTGTGTTATGTCATGTGCCAAAATAAATTTAAAATTTTAATTATTTCTTTTAGCATCTTGGAATTATTTAATTTGAATTTCAAGATTTTATGATGTTAAAATTTGAGACATTATTGAATTTCAATATGAAAATTTTTGTGGATAAAAGTGAGACACTCTTAGAAATATTATATTTTGATTTTTTTTATATGTACATAATATTGTGTATAAATTTTTCTAATTATGTACAATAATATTTTGAAGTTATCGCTCAAGATATTTTGAGATATTTTATTTGTTATTGGATTTTGCACAATCTTATTTTGAGAGTCCCTGCATATAATCTTTTGAAACTATTGTTGGGCATCTTTTATTATTGTAAGGTCGCCTTTGTGGACCGACGTGCTATTTGTAAAAATTTTGTATTATGTAATTTTGAAAATTATGAATTATCTTATCTAATATTTTATATCATGTTCCATATGGAAAAATATAATTATGTATTGTAGTTTTTATGGGAAACTACAATTGTTTGATTTAGTTTAATATTGTTGTAAATTTTTCCTTGTATAAAGTTTAGGAACATGATTATAGTTTTTTCTCCCATATTATATTGAATAATTCTTTTGTAAAATGTTGTCATATAATTTATGGTTCCAAGTGGGAGAATATTTGATTTTGTATGAATTGTATGGACTTGCATAAATTAGTATTGGATTTAATTTGAAAATCTAAAATTATTGTGTGTGAAAATATTATAACACATTGTGATTTTGAAAATATTGAGTTTTGGTTGTTTCCGCTACTTACGCAAAATTTGGCATATTCGTAATGTTATTTGATTTTCGCTAATATCCCACTTGATATAAAGAGAAAGTTGTTTTAGGTGACGTTATACACCGTTATGAAATAAGAAAATAATTATGAGCTTGAAAATCTCTTTATGTTTTGTTTTAGCCAATATGTTTTATTTTGAGCGGATTTAGCTTATAATCTTATACTTGTTATTTATTGTGTCCTCTTTTAGATATTGAAATTATTTTCTTGGATATATTTAAAGTTTTTATTTTCCTCTCATTTTGGCTGTATTGTTTTATTTGTGATGGCTAATTTAAGATTATTGTCTTTGAATAATATTGCAACTGTTGTGGCATTAAAATTATATTGATAATGAACTTTCCCTTCGGTTTGTCTTTATTGATATAATTCTTAATGAGTTGATAATCATGGTTTTAGAGTTTTCAGTATCCTCTGGTATTAACTCTAACGGCATGATTTTGTTGTATATGAGCATTAGCTTCTGAATAATATCAGGAGTAATTACTTGTTTGTTGGGTAATTTTGTAGCAATTCAATATTTTATAAATCTTTGTAAATATTATTGGGTTATGTAGATAGTGGACATGCCCTTCGGTATGACATTATCTGACATAATTTTTGTATTGGATTGCAAATATTGTTGGGTTATGTAAATAATGGACATACCCTTCGTATGACTTTATTTGACATAATTATTAGATGATAGAAAAAATAATTTGAATTAAATTATTTAAAACTTTTATATTATTATTATTTTTTTTTCTCTGTCATGTTAGAAAGTCTTGTATATTGTGATCTGAGAACTTTGCGGATTACAATGATACAAATACTCTAGTTCAATTAATCTCCCAATTAATTGAACGTGAGAAAACCAAATTAATTTTATGTTCATTATAATATTCTGTTGTATGGTTTTCTCTTTCCTTTGTTGTTCTGTCATTGCTGTATTGTGTAAGACCTATATAAAGGACATTGTTGAGTCTCTTGAATTATCTCATGATGTTGCTCTCATTAATGTTAAAATTTTATTATAGTGGGAGTTAGAGACTTTATGTTTTGTTATGTCCTTACTGTTGATTTGTAGGTCTAAAATGCTTCCTCTCATCAACTTTGTGCTCAAATGAGCGTTTGATTATTAATTTGCGATGAGAGAGGAGATATTTGTTATACAATGTCAATTGGACATTGATAATCTCATCAGATTATTTTGGCAGAGTATGTTTAACAATTTTGTGAGATTCTATTATAAACAGAAATGACTCTCACTCTTGTGTCTCTCTATTTTGTACTTGTATTGCTAGAGAATAATGATAAGTTCAAACTTATATTAAATACTCTATTATAGAGTTATCAATGATCCCACTACTATTTATTGTACCATTAGAGTATTTTGAAATTTTATGACCTCTAATGGAAATATTTATAATATTTTGATACGTTGGATTAGTGGGAGAAGTGTGCACTATTATTATCATTATGTTGTTGCCTTGAGATTAATTTGACAAGTTGTGATAAACTATTCTCGAGTTATTGCAGAACTTATTGTTATTGATCCCCTAACCAAAGGCTAGCCATTAAAGTTTATTGTTGGTTACATAACCCGTATGGGCATATTGAGGTCTCTTTGGTATTTTGGGTTAGTGGGAGCTAGTTCTGGATGTTTATTGTGACCTCATATGTTATTGCCATTTAAGCCTATAGGAGAGTTATTGATATAATTGGTATAATGGCAAGTTATTGAAATATTTTGGACACATTTTTCAATTTGTTGTCATCCTTAGATATTTTGTTAAATCTCATAGTATCTTAGTTGGATGCTTATGTTGTCATATTTTGTTGTTATTATTGCTGTTGATGATGTTATTGTTGCTGTTGTGATGATATTATTTGTTGTTATTAGTGTTGTGCACACTCTTATATTAATGTAGCACATTATGAGACATTTTAGACCCAGTCTCATTTTTGTTATTTTGCTGAGATTTGTTAGATCTCATTTAGTATCTTGGCAGATGTTGAGCCATTTTGTTGGGAATTACTTTTAATCACATATTGATGTATAATTTTGTTGTGCATTTCCATTTATCCATGTACCACATTTTTTTGGGTCATCCTGGAAATAAGTATCTTGCATGTATGATATCAGCATCCTTCGAGTATGATTTTCTACATTGTTGAGATATTTGTTATCCTATTCTGGACCATTTGGTTGAAAGTGCTTATATGGTTTTGACATTTTGTTACTCCCACATATTGTAAATTAATTTGGGTATTGTTTTATAATGTTTTGATTTATGTTATCCAAGTGGGAGATTGTTGGAATAATTTTGTGGATTAACATAAATCAATGATGAATTTAATTTTGGACCCAAATTAATTTGATGTCAAACAATTATAATTTGTTGTTTAAGCCCAATGATTTGTGACCATTGTTGCTATTGGGCTAATTATTGTTAAGCACTGTTTATTGTGGGTATGTTTATGGGTCATTGTGTGTGGCTTTGCCTTTGATGGGTGGCTAACCCAACACTTTACTAACATAAGAGGCCTCCTCCTAGCCAATATATAGGTGTTTGCCCATGAACACCATGACAAAAAACCTATCATGGAATAGGAGGAGTAAATCTCTTAACTTTCTCTATTGGATTTCTCTAATCCCAATATTTGTGTTTTATATGCCAGGTTAGGATAAGCTTATGAATTTGTTATCTTCTTCCTCAACCTTTCCAGGTAACTCTAATCAAATCTTTTAATTGTTATTGAACATGTCATGTTCAGGATTAAATTGATCTATGAGATATAGGATTTCATCTATTGTTTATATCATCTGATATATATGAAATCCTTCATGTCCAACATGTGTCCAACACATCGGTGTATCTGTGCTTCTTAGGTTTTGGTACATTCATTTTGATTTAGGTACGTTTGTTTTAATTATTTTTCAAATAATTTTTTTAAAAAAGGATATTTTTTATAAGCGTCATTCAACTCAGATTTTTATTTAAATTTTAAATTATTTTTTAATTTGCAATAAAAAGCTAAAATAAGCACTGTTTCTAAAAGTTTCAAAAAATAATTTGGGATTTCTTCCCTATCCTATAAAATTCATGGTACCAGGACCTTCTAAATAATTTATGGTTAAAATTTTACCACACATCTCACCAACTAAATTTATTAATATTTTGAATACTCATGATTAAATCACAATCCTTAAATTCAAAAGGACTTGATTCCTTAGGGTATAATAATAAAAACTAAATAATTGTTATAAAAAAATACAAGAATAATAAAGTGGATGTCAAATGGACATATATTTTTTTTTGGTTGTTCAGATAACTTTTATCTATACAAAATGAGGTTCCCATTCCTAATTTCACTTGGGCATTTTAATTTTGACCTTTTACTTTTGGGTTTTTGAGTCTAATTACAACAGTATTCACGCACTAGACACGTCGGTTGTTTCCATATTCGAGTATAATCTGTAGTACCAGTATCAAATAGAAGACTACACGAAAGAGTTGAGACTGCATAAATTTTCAATATATAAATACAAAAAAAAAAAAAGATTAAAATATCCGATTTTTTTTTTTTCTAAATTTTAACTTGAGAAACCAATAGGACAGAGCATAAAAATAAGAAAGCAAACTATAGGATTAGGATACATTGCCAAAGGATCATGGTTGCCCTATGGTAAGGCTTTGAGCTTCCATCTAAGACCTATCTTGTAGGACAAACAAGAGGAGCACCATCCTCTCTTTTGCTTCCTTGACCATCATTCTTGGTGCAAACGCCTTCCCCTGATTTGAGCTTGAGACTGATCATTTTGACGTGTGGATTCAGTTAAGAGATAAGAACCGAGGCTGAAACGCTTGCTGATGAGAGCGACTAGGAGCTGAAAAGTGAAAACTATATGGTGAGGCCTTAATGGTGCTCAACTCAAGTGAGGGAAACATGTAGCTCTCGTTAGTGGCTTTTGTAGGTGAAGGGGGAAAGTGGAAGAAAGGATCTTCCCGGCATATGCTGGGACAATATAATGGACACACACCTTGTGTTTTGTTTTTGCTTGCATTAATCACTTTGATGAGCTTTGCCTGGCAAATCACGGTGACATATTTTGAATTTATGGAATCTACATTAGTGTTATATTCCGTGTGCAATTTTTAATTTGTGGACCAGGAAGTGGGGCATAAGTTTAATATCTTGCACCAATGTGCTCTTGGTTCTTCTTATGCGAATACTTACATAGCAAATCTGGTTGGGTTTTTTGGACTGAAATCGAGAAAAATGATTTGATAGGAGTACATTTTGGGTTATTTAAATGTAAAGTAATCTTTGAAAGTGAAATGAAAATACCTTAATTATGAAATCAGCATTTATAATTTTGTTATAACTAAACAGTTAAATTAGTCCACTAAAAATTTTCGCCATATCAAATTAATCTTTAAAATTTTTAACGTATTATTTTAGTACTTTTGATTTAATGTTTAATTAAAATAAATATTAATTTAGTCTTTAATATATATTTATATGAGGGAAGAATCTAATACCAAAAAAATATGAGGAAGAATTCATTGACACCAATATAAGATTTGACATACGTATACTCTCAATAACCTTTTATAAAATATATTTTTCTCAATGCAGAACCAATAATGTTGAATTATTTGTATCAGGTTTTTAAAAATAATTGGACACCTATAAAGATATAACCAAATAGTTCTTATTTATATATAGTTAAAAAATATTTATTACATTGATTTAAATTCAATGTACGTTAAAAGTGTATTAAACAATATTGGATTCTCACACTTTGGGTCTTTTTATAATTCTGATGATAAGGTGTACAACAAGCCAATCATTTAGTCACATTTAATAATTAAATTAAATTTATTTACTATACTTTTGAATACACTTTTAGTCACACTTGATAAATGGAACTAAATATCTAGTTTGTCATATCCCTTATTTTGTGTGGTGTACCACAACCTTGCCCTTCAATTACATGATTTGAAGTTCTAATTAGTAGAATTTTCACACCTAAGCGTATGATTAGTATTTGTTTTAGATATTGGGCCATTTGACTTTCTTGTTCCTGAATTTTTCCACTTTCTAAATTCCTTAAAATTCATTTTATTAACAACAATATAATATATAAACCAACATTTACGCTTCTTGGGCCAAGGAACGGCATATTCAATTTCGATCAATTTGGAATATTTTTGAGTGTCGATTTCATTCGGCATCAAGGACCGCTTTTTTGTTATTTTTTTAATTTTTAATCTGGCATACAACTGGTTATTGCGGTGCGAGGTTTTTTTTTTTTTTTTTAACTGAAAACGGGGCTAAGAGCCCAACAAAGGAAAAGAACTAGACACCCACAATACGGGTAAAAACAGTTCTAGAAGAATCTGCATACAAAGCAAGGGATAAAAAAGGAGGAACAATTGGGAAGAAAGTAGTTCCCTCATGAGCAAGAGTCTGGCCATGATTTGCCAGTTGATCCGCGCATCTGTTGCCTTCGCGAAAAACATGAAGGGCACTAACCTCCCAGTCCCGGGCCAACAGATTTTGAATGAATTGAACTGGAGCGTAACAAGGATGACCAGGATGGACTTCCTCCGTAATAAACTGAATTGCAATTTTTGAAGTCCATTTCAAATTGCGGTGCGAGTTGGGAACGTTTATTCCCAGTTCAATCAATATGAATTTTATTTACCGTGAGATTTAAATCTCAGAGCACAGCAGTATTAGATATTCATAAGGCAAATGGTTGGTCTGTCGTTATATAATTGTTCACAGTTCGCACCTCAAAATTATTAAACGGCTACAACAATTAGCTCGGCTGAAGTCATGTACGTAATTGACTTTCAAGTTTCAACATCTGTTCAAAGAATAATGATATGTATACAATAATATTAATTATTATTCTTACAATTTACATAAAAAACAAAGAAGGTGGTGGAACTATTTTTATTTTCTTGGTTCCACCATTTTTTTTATTTTATTACCTATGTTATAAGAATGATGTACAATGTTATTGTACCCATTTCATTATTCTTATTCCAATGAAGTGAAAATTTTATTCAAAGCTACATTAATTCACGTGAGGGCAGGTATAGGCTTCTTTGCCAAAAATAACGATAATGAACCTATTTTTCTCTCTCTCTTTTTTATTTTCACTTGAATCAGCCAAGAATTGATATTATGACAGCCTATTCTACTTCTAAAAAAAGGTTTGAGCACATTTTGTAGCGACTAACAATCCTTTGAAACTTTCAATATATTTAAACGAATTAATACTTATTTTAATCCTTCATTTTACACTCATGAGTTATTTTAGTCCTAACTTTTAAAATGAGTCAAATTAGTTCTTAATATTACAAAATGTAAGTCATATTAGTTCCTCAATTCACTTTTATTTAACATTTTATCATATAAATGATGATAGGTAACCTTAAGTGATACATTAACATATCATTTGTCCTTTAAAGTATAATAAAGTTTAAAATAACTCATTTGGTATCTAACAATGCACAAAATGAGTTATTTTATTATTTGAAATAGAAATTTAAATGACTTATTTTATGTAATTTTAGACACTAAAATGAATTATTTTAAACTCCATTAGATTTTAAATGATATAAGGTATGTCAATGTATTATTTAATATTACTCATCATCATTTAATTGATGAAATGTTAAATAAAATAATTTAAAAGACTACAATGACTTACCGTTTGCAATGTAAAACTAAATTGACTCATTTTAAAAGTTAACTAAATAACTTAAAATGTAAAGTGAGTGAGGAACTAAATAAGTATTAACTCATATTAAACTGTGTTTTTATTATAAAATAAATATTAAACTAGCAATTTAGTCCTCAAAGATACACGTAAAGAATTTTGACATTAATTTTTAAAAATACGCATGAGACAGTTGGTCTCTAAAAGATTTATAATATCAATTTAGTCGTAAAAGATATATTTGACGTCACTTTGGTCCTTAAGAATACATTTGGATGATGGTAAGTAGTGGGATTGAGTGGAATGAAATATAATGGAATGAAGGGTAGTGGAGTAGAGTTACGTAGTTATACCACTCTATTGTTTGGATCTATTAATGGAATAAATTGAAAATTATTAACTTTTTATAATACTCTTAACTTAGAATATAGTACTATTAGTAATAAGGGTGTACTATTAATTTTATTAAAAAAAACCCAATTTTGAGACAAAAAAAATGAAGAAATGGTGGAATTGAATGAAATGAAGTCTATTTATTTTCATTACACTCCACCCAAACTTATCTTATCCAAACAATGGAGTTTGAGAAAATTCCACTTTTTTCCATTCTACTCCACCATGCTTCATCAATGTTGAGTTTGGATATCACATTAGCACAACATAGTATCTTAATCTTAAACAACACAATCCTAATATCACAATAATTTCAAATTCAAAACATTAGACAACACAATTATGTTACATTGAAGTAATGCTAATAGTCTACATAAAAATACCTTTTCTAACAGCTTTTCCAGACAACATCATCTTTTTGTTTTTTCTTATAATAAAAAATTGCAACAACTCCCCAAGTAGTTCATAGAGAGATGATTTTCTTTTGGCAACACTACCAAAAAACACGCATACCAATGGAAACTACCCAGGATCTCCAATGGGATGTCATGTTTTTGGAAATAATTATGGATGTTATTGGTGTGCACCACATATCCGTCGATAACACCATCAGTAATGTTGGCACCAAACATGCGCACTTGGCATGCATAGTGTCCGATGGATTTTAAACAATTTATTTTTAATTATTTTTATTAAATAATACTTATGGGTGTATTTAACATTATGTTTTTCTTTTATTTTTTATTAAATTGACCTAGGTATACCGATGTATTTATTTTTAAAATTATTAATTATTATTTATTACCAACAGGTTTTTGAAAGTTCACAAGTTTCTGCACAACCTTTGGGATAATGTATTTTTCATCGGGAAACGTTGTAATTACCCAAGATTGAAACGCACCGTTTCATGAAATAGGAACCCTCCAATAACCCGTCACACCAGTTCCTCCGCTGAGTTTCTTTGTCACTCTCATAACCCTCTCTCTTAGCTTTGTCCGCCGCCATTTTTGCTGTGTGTGCCGCCTCCGTTCGAGAAATGAAAGGCCACCATTACGATCTGGTAGGGGCTTTGGTGAGCATTTTAATCGGTTTAGTTTTTTGATTTGGTTTACTTTTTCCGTTCATTTATGGTGCCCATAGTCTTGTGTTTTGTTGCATTGGGAGTAATTATTGTTGTTAATTTGTTAATCTAGGAGTTTTGTTGACGAGGGAATAACGATTATCGATTTTGTGATTGGTTTGTTATTCTTATTCTTTATGTTATTTTATGTTTTCTATGTATATAAATGTGTTGTATTAAATTTATCATATTGGATTTTCAGGATTGGAACGCTGAGAGCTTTCCCACATTTTGTATTTTTTTTTAGCGTTATAGAGGTTAGTAACTAAATTCTTGTTATTTATGTCATTTAATGGTCTAATATGTATGTAGAATATATAGAGACTTATATTTTTTAGGATATAATTGTAAAAAATGGGGATTCTATACTTGGGGAGAAGGCGTCGAGGTCCTTCCGAACTTGTTTGCATTGTTTGCTGGATTCTTTGTATTTGAATATTGCAAGATGAATATTGTGGAGTTATAAAGGGATGCGCAATAGAACGGTGTTTAGGATTATATGAATTATATGTAATTATTAAAATGTAATTGTTTCACTATATCTATTTTGATGTTGTTCTTTATAATAATATCTATAATTGTTGAATTGACTGAAATATTTAACGATGAAAGCTCCTAATTTAGATATACTTTCAAAATTTTGTTAAAAATATTTTGTAGGAGTAATAGATTAAAAAAGTAACTATATTTTAAAAAGCTTAAAAGCTAGTTGAATTTGTTTAAAAATAATAATTAAATAAAACTTAAAGACCAATTAGTGTGTTTTAAAGACCAAGTAAAATAAATATCTACGACTGTAAACTCCTAATTTAAGGGTAGATGCTGCGATTTTGTTACTTTTTTTAGGAATAATAGATTAAATAAAAGTAATTATATTTAAAAAAACTTAAAAGCCAGTTGAATTTGCTTAAAATTAATAATTTAAATAGAACTCAAAGACCAATGAGTGTATTTTAAAGACCAAAGTATAAATAAATGAGAAACTCTTAATTTAAGGGAAGAATAATCTTAAAATTTTCTTAAAATTTTTTTAGGAAAAGAAGATTAAATAAAAGTAATTATTGTATTAAAAAAACTTTAAAAGCCAATTGATTTATTTGAAAATAGTAATATAAATAAAACTTAAAGACCAATTGCATGTGTTTCAAAATACTAATTAAAAGAAATATCTAATGGTACTGAAGTTCCTGAATTAAAGGAAAATGTGTTGTTGAATTTGTTCAGAATATTTCTTGAGAGAATAAGATTAAAAGTAACTATACTAAAATTTTAAATAGCCATTTATGTTTATTTGAAAGTAATAACTAGACATCTTCACAAAATTGTAGGGTCTAGGTTAATCATAAAACGCAATGTTTATTTTTCAATCGATCATGGATGTATGATAGATTACATCCTAATAGAAAGGGATTAAACCGATTTTATAGTGATGTTGAAGAATTTATGAATGTGCATGTAAAACATAACAGTTTATTAATGAAGCAAAAGTTAGGTGTCCAATGTAATAGGTGCAAATATAGGAAGTATTTGGATGATGATAGAATAAGGGTTTATTTGTACAAGTGAGGATTCATCATGCTTGACTATTGGGTTTGAATTGGACATAATTAAGGTAGTTAATGAATAGAATCAAGTGGGTATGTTTTAAATCGGAGGTAGTTTTAGTGGGATCCATGTAACTCAGCACAACGGTGGGTAATGTGTTATGGGGATAACCTGTTAAGCATCAAAAAATGGTGTTTGATGTCGCTTGTTCTTAAATTGTAGCTCGTTATTTGCAGCCTCTAGGTGAGGAGCAAAATCAAGGTGCCGCTTAGTTTTATAGTATCTAAGAAGCTATCAATCAACCTTTATGGAGGATCGTGTGCATTGAATTGTCATTAGTAGTTCAAATGTTTAGCATTAAGTCTGAAGGGAATCAAAGCTAAAGTTCTTTTGATCATGGGCTGAACTGATAAGTGAGCTAAATTCTTTAACCCCAATGTAATCAAGCTAAAAAATTAGTTTCTAAACTTGGGTTGAAAGAAATAAAAATTGATTGCTACTTGAAAGGTTACATGTTTTATTATAAAGATGATATTTTATTGATTGAGTGTAAATTTTGCCAAGAGCCTAGGTTTAAAACCAAGAGACGTGGAAGTGGGAGGATTAAGGATGTCCCTAAAAAGAATGCATTATCTACCCTTAATCCCTAGACTCACGAGATGGCTTCTCATATGAGGTGGCAGACTGAAAATCAGAAGGATGACGGTGTATGATCGCATCTATCAAACGATGAAGCATGGAAAAAAGTTCGATCAACAATATCCTGATTTTGCTTTTGACTCGAAATGTTAGATTGGACTTCGTAGATGGATTTACTCCAAATAACTAATTTAGCAAACCCTATTCCTATTGGCTTGGAGTTGTTACGCCCTATAATCTCCCCTTGAACATGTGCTTGAAAGATCTTTACCATTCTTAACATGAATAATTCCTGGCCCTAATAATCCAAAAGCTAAGATTGATGTGTATCTTCAAGCCCTAATTGATGAATTGAATGAGTTGTGGTGTCAGGTGTTTTTTACTTATGACATTTCAACAAAGTAGAATTTCATGATAGGGCTCATTAATGTGAACCATCAATGATTTTCCAGCTTATGAAATGTTGTCTGGATGGATGACTCAAGGCAAATAGCATGCCCATTTGCATGGAGGATACTAAAGCATTCACCCTTGAAACATGGAGGAAAGAACTCTTGGTTTGATTGTCATAAAAGGTTCTTAGATTCTGATCATCTATATAGGCGAAATAGATACAACTTTAAAAGTATTTGTGTTGAACATGATGAGCCTCTGGTTAGACTAAGTGGCCACGAAATGTGGGATCGAGTTAAGGATTTTCCAAAAATAACAAATCAAATGGTAGTGTAGTGAACCAGGCTTTGGGGTATACAATAATTGGACTAAACAAAGTATTTTTGAGGAGTTGCCGTATTGGAAGGATAATTTGGTGCATCATTGTTTAGATGTCATGCATATTGAAAAAATATGTTTGATAACATTATGAATAATTTGCAATTGAACCAGATCGAACCAAAGACAATGACAAGGTAAAGATGATTTGCTTGAGGATTGCACGTGGCCCAATTTGCATTTACAAGAATTAAGAATGGTCGTTTCATAAACCAAAGGCCAAATATGCCTTGAGTTCTAATCAGAAACAAGTTGTTTGTCATTGGCTTAAGGAGTTAGAATTCCGATGGTTATACTTCTAACTTAAGTAGGTGCATCAATGTTGTGATGGAAGCTCTTGGCATGAAAAGCCACGATTGTCACATCTTCATTTAGTGTTTGCTTCCAATTGCATTCAAAGAGCTACTTGATGTTGTCTGGAAGCCTTTAACCAAATTGAGTCAGGATTTATGGATTATTTATGCTCTTCTACTCTTAGGGTTGATGATCTGCTTGTCATGGAAAAAATATTTCCAAAATCTCCCCAATTAAGAGAATTTTTCTTCATAGGTTTTTTGACTCAATGATACTTGCTTATACACTTGGCCTATGAAGCACGAGTGTGTAGACTGGTTCAATACAAGTGGATGTATCCATTTGAAAGGAAATAGGAAAATTTAAAAGAATCATGAATAATAGGTCTCAAGTGAAAGGATTAATATGTCAAGCTTATATAGTGAAAGAGACATCAAATTTCACTTATTTTACTTTTGACCACATGTTCAATCTAGGAGAACTTTGGTTAGTCTGTAACGACGATGGGGGAGTGTTCTATTCTACCAACATTGTCTATATTCAATCAACTTGATCGACCGCTGAGAAAGAGCATGCCTCGATGGTCGACTTTTAGGGCTTGGAATTTTGCACATTTACATATTTTGATAAATTGTGATGAGGTGCAACCATTCAGATTGTAAGTCAACAATCCTTTTTTAGATGAAAGTGTGATGTTATGCTTTTTTAAAATAACATAAAATATATTTTCAACAATAGATACTTTGAGAAACTGACGGTCAAATACTTTTTCAACAATTTCCAGTAATTGGTTTATATTACATGTAAGTCACTTGTTTAAGATTATAAATACATATATTTTTTGCAAATCATTGTTTGATATAGCGAGTTTGAAATTTCAAACTTCATGTATGTAGGTTCATAACAAAAACAATAGTGTAACATGTCCCATATTGTTTAATTTAGCTTAGGGGCCAAAAATAAAGTTATAAGTTGGCTCATGTACTATGTTAATGGATACAAGTTTCACATATCTATTAGGGTGCAAGAAAAAAAATTGATAAATTATATTTGTGTGAAAGGAGAATATGATTGGTATGGTGTCGTTAAGGAAATCTTGAGCTTGAATACGTGGGTAAGCTCACAAATAAATGTGTCCTATTCAAATGTGAATAATAGAATCTTACTGAACTTATTGGGATACGAACACAACAATTATAAAATCATTGAAATCAATCACACCAGAAGAATAGAAGTTATGATCCATTTATTATAGCCCAAAATGCTAAGACAAATATATTATATGTTTTATTCTGGGAAAAGTAGGTCACATGGAGGGTTGTAAACAAGATAAAACCAAAGAGGTGGATTGAAGAGGAAGATACTATTGAAGATGCTTATCAGGTGGATAATGCACCCCCTTCAAGGGCAGGTATCACTACAATTCTAAATCCTCTTATTGACTATGAGGGAAGTTCATATAATTGAATCACAAGTAACCACCCAATCAAGAAATCAAAAGATGAAATAAATTATAGAGTGCTGATGATTCACCTAGTGATCAACAACAGTAGCTTGATGATGAAAATTGCACTTTCAGATTAACTAAGGTGTTCAATATTATATGCAACATTATTATGAAATTCTTTGAAATTTCCTAATTAATTAATGTTTTTTTGTGGACTACTTTTTAATTGTTTCATGAATTGGTCTGTCAAGGTAGACCGACCTTGAAAAGTTAGTTTACCCACCACTACTTCCATTCGTCCCTTCCTACCACCGTCCCTCCCACCACCTCCACCACCATCCCTTCCACTACCTCTATGACCTCTTCTTCACTACTCTACCCTAGTCCCTACCATCAATCTGAGCTTCAGGATAATGCCCACTCCTGGCTACATCGGACCCGCCCTCCCTCGCATTCCCACACTTACAGCCCACTCGCATCAACGACTCCTCCCCTAGCTCTAGCACCCGCCCTGAGCCCTATCACGCCCCCAATTGTTAGCCCCGCACTCAACAGACTCCTCCTTCCTCTCGACTCGGGTCAGGCAGGATGCGGACGGAGGCCCCTCCCTAGGTGGGCAGTGGCCACTTAGGCTTGATGATAGACCGCTCCAGGCAAATTATGCCAGACGTAAAGATAGGTAAGTTGAAACATGTTTTTTTTATTACATTCTAATTTTACATTGCTTATGATATTAAAATATTTTGATTCTCTTTTATTGATTTTATCTATGTAATAGTTTTAATTGTTTACCCGGCTTGCACAGATATAGAGATTATACAAAGTTCTATAACAATCCGTGGCCCACATGGACTACATCCTCCCTAATGTCAAGGAGTCATGGTGGAAGGAGTGGAAGGTAGTTCTATGATTTATTCGCTTTTTTTAAAATATATGTTTATATTATTTAATTATATGCTTATATATAATCACTTATGTGCTTACTTTGTATACGCAAAAACCTTCTACATTTAGCCCCGGCATAAGTCCGCACTGAGTGGTTGGAGGATTAGGTCCTCCAAGCGAATACGGGATATATTTCATGATGTCCGTACGGACACATGAACAGTTCGTGGTTGAATGATGCCACCTGAGCGACCGACCTTCAGAATGATAGTTTAATAAAGGGAAAGACAAATCGAGCCTCACAAAAGTCTGTTTCTGACACACGGGTGGGTCGAGCACCAGGAGGGACCTGGAAGCATTTGGTAATTATTTTAACCTTTCTATATTTTAGAATAACATTTACTATATTTGAATTGTGGCAAATACTATATTTTTACGACTTTATTGTGCTTATTTGTGCAAGAAGGAGTCTCAGCCGCCTTCCAACACAAGGCGAGCTATTTCTGGAGACCCACACCCGAAAAGGGTGAGCAGGGGGAGTCTGAGAGGTCTGGGTAGCCTCTTCTCAAGACAACCTATGTAAGTTTGAATTTAGACATATAGTTACTTAATTTTTATTATTATTTTCATTTATGTCATAATTATTACTTACAACGTGTTTGTTAGGATTTTACTTTGGTCATGTCACAAAAAAAATGTTTTTTATGAGTCCAAAAAATGAAAAATGAAAAAAAAAACCTCAAAAAAACCAAAAAATAAATCTTCTCTTTTAATTTGATCATTCATTATTTATTAATTTTACGATTCTTTTGATCAATTAGTTTGATTTGTTTCCTTTAATTATTATCAATTAGAATTAGGTTAAATAATTTTATCATTAATTATATTAGGGTAAAAGATTTGTATATATAGTCATCATTAGTTGATCAATGAGGCATTAATGGGAACTTGACACAATCAAGTCACAGAGGTTCATACTGCATCTGAGCCAATAGAGGTACCGGGCAAAATTCATTAGACTTCATCCTCAACAATAGCCGTAGCCACTAGCCACCAGCCACCCACGAATAACCTTCACCACAAATCAGCCTTAAACCACCAATCTCAGCCACAATTCACCTTCATCGATGCTCCCTCCCATCCATTAAATCAACACCTTACTCAACCATTCTAAACACCTTGCAAACCGCAAAAACCATACCTTTGACCTTGTTCAAGTAGTAACCTCTACCCTTTCGCTAACCTTGAAACGTTTACCTCGACGATGTTGACCTTGATGACGCATACCTAATCTTCCTCAACCGTGATGACGTCTTTAGCCACCCAAGATCGTGGGCAAAGCGTCGTCCCCTGCCGCATCGTGGCATAATTACAAACTTCCCTCATGTTTGTTAACCAAAGCCGCACAACGCCTTTTCCCAAGCTAGAACGAAAGCTTTGGGCCTTAAGTCTTAACCTTCCATTTGGTTTTTTTGGTTTTTCTTTTGCTTTCTTTTAATTGGTTTTATCCCTTGGTTCTTTTCCTTTTTATCATTATTATTTTGTCAAAATCTTTTCCTTTTTTAATTTAGGTTGGTGCTTCACGTATATTTTGCTTGGTGTTGTGTTTCCTTGGTCCTTGTTTTGGTTTTTTGTGTCTAGGACATACCCTTGGGTTTTTGGTCTTTGTCTTTATCCTAGTATTTTGTTCTTATGATTTTGGTAACATTGCTTGGCTATTTGTTAATTTAATTTAGGTGTTACTAGTTTTTTTATTAATTTTTAATTCTTTTGGTGCATGATGTAATGAGCTTCGAGCCTAATGAAAAGAATATGATATGTTAAAAATCTTTTTTTATTTTGTGCAACAATCAATAGTTTGATTGATAAGTCCAACTTCCTTCATTTTTTTTAATACTGAATTTGGCTAACCGGCTAAAACAAAAAAGAAATTAAATAGCAAGAATTCTTGGTCTACACTACTCGAGATATCATCCAATACATCAATAAAAATGAAAGCATGTAAAGAATGAAAAAACTTAAGACCAAGAGGTCGTTGTGTCCATGTTTGCAAGGCTATCAGGATAAGCTGTTGGCTTCTGAAAACTTGAAAACTTCTCATTGAACCAATCCCTATCAATAACATCTCAAATAGCATTGACAATAGCAGCATAAGCATGACCACTATGAACTCCCAGGAGAATAAATTGCGCTCTTAGAATCAAATTCTAAGATAATCTTGCGAATTCGGAGACCCAGGCAAGGCAAAGGCCTTTAAAGGCACCCCACAGTTTAGCCATCATAATCGAGCAAGTTCCCGAGTAAGGAGAAATAAAGTAATTATACCACCACAAGCATGTTTTCACGAGCAAACATTGATCCATCAAGAGTTGAATTTTAGCCCATCTATTTTGAAGGTGGGGACCATGTACACGACGAATACCCGTTTCTTCTAGGAGGGGACTAGCATTTCCCACAGCGCGCAAGCAAAGCTATAATCTTTAGCCAAGGAAATAACTTTCTGAACAATTAAAGGCCAGCAACTAATGTGCCCTCAAAATGAAATCATTACGGGCTTTCCAAATAGAGTTACAAGCCGTAGCAAAGAGTAAAGGCCAACTGACCCCATTGACCAAATGAGACTTAATCCTAATATTTTTTTCCATCCAAGCATTAAAGGTAAAGAGAAAGAAGTTACCATGATTCAGTCTATTATCGATGCTCATCCATAGGTTCCTAGCAAGGTCCAATATTTGTAGGATGTGGAGCATCTCCGACTTGGGTGTTGAGAATAATAGAGCACAAAGGTCAAACTGGACATATGTCTTCTAGTTCCAAGCTTGGTTAGTTAGCAAGGCGTCATTTCCCACTAATCAAAGGAACATTCTTAGCCTTTGAGGAGCTTCAATATTCCAAATATCTAAGAAAATCTTCTAAGGGGTAGTAATGGAAGAGAATGACACATAGAATAAGCTAGTGAAAGGCAACCGTCTGAAGAGTCATGAAGCCAAGCTACAGGTTTACCAACATTCAGATCAGGAGCTTTAATTGGGACAAAAGGGTGGCTCAATCCAAAGGCAACATATGATTAAGAAGATCT
>JAMLFY010000252.1:0-47724 GCA_030441495.1 Dalbergia oliveri | reverse complement strand
CATATAGGCCATTAATCAGATCTGACCTCTGATAGAAAAGTACTTTAAAATAAAAGCACAGCAGTGAAACCATTGCTTTATGCTGTGGTGTCAGCTATTCTGGTACTTTAGTTGAATGTTGGATCCGTTCAAAAAAGTTTGGTCAATTTGTCAGTTCAGAGGTTTTGAGAGGAGGAAAGAAGCCAATTCTGGTGTGGTGTCAGATCAGAGGTTTTGAGAGGAGGAAAGAAGCCAATTCGGTACTAGTTGGCAAAATGCTTCGTCTGTTATTATCTCGGATTAAGGTAAAGAAGAATGCTTAGAAGATAACCACGCTTTTGTCTCTGATATATGATAAAGTGGTCTCCTTGGCCAATTCATGGTGCTTGCTTGCCATTTTAAAGGGATTTCAACTGGCAAGCTTTGATTAGATCCTGTGCTTTTTTTCTCTGGTTTCATGCAGGAGGATATTTGTCCTTTTCTCTTTATATTTTCTAACAGTATTTCATCTTTTATTGCCAAAAAAGGAAAAAGGTAGGTATACCTGAAAATACACAGTAACCAAGAAGAACAAATCTCTCATCTACTAAAGGAACCCTGCCAAAAATAATCAATGGACTTCTGTGAGAAAAAACTTGCAACACTCAAATAACATGAACGGCATATATCAATGGAATTTATAATCAAAATCATATTGCATACCCATCATTTAGCCGAGATGCTAGTGCATTAGCAATGGCAAATGGGAGATACAGGAGCGACTGTACAAGGTAAGTAATGCTTACATCAATTATCTTGGTGTCAAAACGATTCAATGCATCACTTGAATGAAATCAGCTAGATTAATCAGAGTATTCTGGTTTGGTGAACATGTTCTGTGTACCCAACAATGAATCAATAACTAATGATATTAATCACTCATTGTACAACTAAAGATTTGTTAGATAAACTACAAATTTTATCAATGAAAATTATGTTGAATATTGCATGAATAACTTAGTGATATTTTGAAAATATTTTTGTTAATTTACTATATGCATTGAGGAAAGCTGTTCTCATTTTTAAAGTGGAAAAATACTGCTATTAGTATCAAACTAGCAGCTTGATGTTGAGTCCGTCAAGCCACATTTATTTATTTATATTTGGTTATTAACATAACTAAAGAGTTATAAATCTATACTTATATTTCTTTTAGTATTAGTTTAATAATATAAATCTATACTTATATTTTGATACGCTTATATACATGTGGCACATTTCTAGAGGCAAATAAGTTAATAATATAACAAACAACTGTCATTTGTCTCTTGGCAAGTAACGATTGCAGTTTAGGAGGTTACCAAAGACATGTCAAGAGTGAATTAATGAGAAAAAGAGAAGCATCTTAAAAAGGTAAAATTGGAAAGAAAAAGTGTGCATAAAAAAAACGGTTATTCTTCCCAATTCCCTTATCTACTGCTGTAGATTACAATAACTTAAAGCCCTTGCTAATTTGGACATGAAATCTAAGAGGTGCATATGATGCAAAATCTTTTTTATAAATATTTAAAAACAAAGAAATATTCCAGCCTTAATTATCACGCAGGTATCAGAAAAGATAAGCAACCCCCTCAAAACTTCTTAAACAATGATCTTCATGTTAACTTATTTCAACACTAGATTTCAAGTCAAGGATTAAAAGACAACAAAAAAGACACTAAATGGCATCCAGAATCTTAATGGCTTAAGACTGCATAATGTCAAGTGAGCATTTCGAAAGCAGATAAGACACTAAACATAAATGAAAGTGAAAATTGTTCATAGTGTTTTAAAAAAATGGCATTCGTCAACGTGCTGTGATTACCGTATTATAATGAGGGAATGGCCAAATATGTAAAAACCAAGTATCTTAAACCAAATATGTAACATCAAAATAATATTTCAATACCATGCACATTCCAGTTTTCAAGCCCTTGGGTTCATCACATAAGTGGGCCAAAATCATCCTTCCCTGAAAAAGTAAGCTTTCTTCAATCAAAAGTCAGAATATAGAGTTAGCTTGTCTAAATAAGGAAGCTAAATGCGAGATATATAAGGTAAAGTAACTGAGAAAAGTAGAAAATCACAGAGGAATTGAAACTACCACGAACACAGTGATGTGAACTTTTACTGGAAAATATGCAAGTTCGTTGGAGAACTACTAAGGGTTTTTCAAATCAAATACGCTTTTCAATTCATATCACCTATGCAGCTAACAGTCTTAAAAACTTAATCTGTTATCTTCATGTATAATGTTAACTTTGCTCATACTGCAAAGCCATTGCCAGATTTGCCATTATATAAGACCCAAGTTCCTAAATATTGCAAGAATTAATCTGCACAGCAACAGTAACCATTAAGACAAAGCACAATAAGAATTTTATAGTCCAAATAAATTTCCATAAAGAAAATGGATAGTAAAGGAGCCAAAATTAACAGTTTAACAAACTCAACCTAATAATTTGCTAATGGCATTTAGTGTAATGCAATACCCTTAAATAACAGCAGTCAAGAATAAAATCACGGTATCAACAAAGTCAAATATATACTGTGCTGGCAGAGTAGACAAATGAAAGAAAATTAAAATCAAATAAAGTAGAAACTCGCAGTATAGACTCCACAAACCCACATAAACAAAGAATAGGAAGACATGTTATACATTTAGGTACTGTAAGTCCCAGAAAGGTTCCAGAACAGTGTAATATGCACAGAATATGAACACCGAAGAGTGAAGACAGACGACATAAAAAACCAGGCAGTTTCCCATTAAGAGATAAATGTGAAGCCCTTAAAATAACTATTTTTCAAATTTAGAAAACAGTTGTCTTACCACTAGATATCCAAAAAGTTAGTCCTGTTCCTATAACAACTAAATGTGGATAACTCCTTATGATGTCAGATGGTGACAAATAATCCCTGCATCAAAAATCACCCAAGTGTGCTTAGTGTACAAAAGAATAACAGAATGTGCATTTCTTCCAAACAAAATTGGGAGCAAAAAAATAGTGCATCAATGTTGAGTTATACCACACAAGAACTCCTCCCACAAGTACCACAAATGGGTAAAGCTGCCCACAAATAAAAGACATCAGCAAAGCAACCTGATTTTAAGGAATGAAAATCAAACAAGAGAAGATATTACCATTGCCAATGCAAGTGGCATGCTTCCATTTCTTGCCTTCACAACCTTATGAACATTACAGACACTGCATGGAATCAAAAGATAATGCCAACATCTCAACAAACTTTCATCAAACAAATTAAGAACAACAATCTACAGAAACGAAAAGAGCATTTGTACATAAAATGTCGTGAACTCTTGGCAGAGATTGGTAGCGTGGTTGAGAAGGGAGGAGGGGTTTTTATAGTTATACATAGGATGAGATTAGGGCTTATATTTATGTACCGAAATGAAAACAAAATGATAACATCATTTCTGTTGTGGAATCCACCCAGCCATTCAATTCCTAGGTGAAACACCAAACATGATAGGATATGAGAAGAGGAGCAGGGAACCCTTCACCGTTGGCCTGCACAAACCAAAACAGCTGTAGCAGCTCCAGAAGATGCCTTCTATGCTTCTGATGGCACAACTGTTTACAAGTCCCTTGCAGCTGCTTCCCCAACCCACGACCCTGCAACAACCAGCACTGCCATCGACATCAACGGCTCTAGTGGTGGCAAATTGTTAGGGACACATTCGGAAGAATCAAGTATAGGAATCAGGAATAATGGGCCAGCAGCTAGGCCCAATATATCTAGTCAGCAGGGAAGTTACTGACAGCTGGAGATTAGTTAGAAGTAGCTAGAGGAAGTTAGTTTTGGAGGGAAATCAGATTAGGAGTAGTGAACGGATAAAAGGGATGGGAGAGTAATTGTAGAAGAGTGGATTACATTGGTAACTGTTTAGAGAGAGTGGAGACTTATATTCTCCCCTAGGAATCTACCTTGTATCTCTTGTGCCAGGGTTCTGGAGCATTGCCAGTACCCCCATTCAATAAGGCGTGTCATTCAGTTCTAGTCCTTACGCTGGTATCAAAATCCATTAGGATCTTGGGCAATTACTTCCATGGCTGCGAAGAACAACAAGAAGTTTGAAGCAATCAATGCCACAATCGTTGCATAGTAGGTGCAATAGGATGAGGACTGCACAAGCATCGCAGCTTTGATGGCGGAAATTGCTGAATCGTTAAAGGTGAATGCACATTTGGATGCAATGGAGCAGAAGTTAAATTGCGATTCTTCTCCTCATTGCAAACTGCGTGAGGAACCAAAGCCAAAGGAGGTCGCACATCACGGTTCAGGTCGGAACACACACCGCCATGGAGATCAGCGTGGTTCAGGTAGCGACGGCGAGGGTTTCCGTCCGGAAACATGCGGTACCATCAATTGAAGGAATGTAGGCGCATCAAAGTTCCATTGTTCACGCGAAGGTGCGTACGGTTGGATCGATAGCATAGAACATTATTTCCAGGTTTGAAATGTGTCAGAGAACCAGTGGCTCTTTGTTGCAAAGATTGTGATGGAGGGCAAAGCTCCCATTTGGTTTCATTGGTGGGAAGACAGCATTGGATTCACCATGGGAGGCGTTCACAAAGGCAGAGAAGCACTTTCAACCTGAATAGGTCCAAAATCCATTTGAGGTACAGTTAAGGATTAAGCAAAAGAACTCCGTAAGGGAGTATCAGGAGCAGTTCGAACTTTTCTCTAGCCTTCTGAAGATTACAGACAAGCGATATCCATTTGGGTTGTTTCTCAATGGCCTTAAGCACAAGGTAAGGGCTGAACTCAAGCTTCATCGCTATTCTACTTTAGAGGAATTAATGAATTTGTCTGAGTTAGTGGAAAGTAGAAACAAGATGCTGCAGCAGTGCATCGGGGGACCTTTGCCTCAGTTTGGGAATGTGTTTGAAACCATTGATCAATGAACAAATAGGGAAACTCTCCCCAGCACTATGGCAACATCAGTTGGGAATCAACGGCATCAGGAGGAAGAAAAGGGGGCTGGGATATGGTAGAAAAGGTTTAAAGCAATTATCGGATGAGTACAGGGAGAAGAAGACCAAAGGGCTCTGATTTTATTGCAAGTAGAGGTTCACGCCAGATCATGTGCGCAAAAACAAAGGGTTCCAATTGATACTCTTGGAAGAGGAACCTGAAGGACAAGCAGAGGCAGGTGGGCATGAGGCTGCAGTGTGGGGCAGCCCGCCCTAGCATGCACCAGGATGGTAAGAACAAGACAAGGCTGCAGTCTCCAACTACTTCACAAATTACAGGAGCAAGTTTCCAGACCCACCTTAAGGATAAGGTGAATCTTGGGGTGTGTGTGTGTGTTTTTTTGGGGGGGGGGGGTTGTAGTGTTAGGGACACATTGAGAAGAATCAAGTATAGGAATGAGGAATAATGGGCCAGCAGTTAGGCCCAATGTATCTAGTCAACAAGGAAGTTACTGACAACTGGAGATTAGTTAGAAGTAGTTAGGGGAAGTTAGTTTTGGAGGGAAATCAGATTAGGAGTAGTAGATGTATAAAAGGGATGGGAGAGTAATTGTAAAGTGTGGATTACATTGGTAACTGTTTAAAGAGATTGGAGACTCTATATTCTCCCTAGGAATCTATCATGTATCTGTTCTACTAGGGTTCTGGTGCATTTCCAGTATCCCCATTCAATAAAGAGTGTCATTCAGTTCCAGTCCTAACACAAATCCTATGCTTTGATTTTATTATTTGATCTATGATTTTAGTCTGCCGATGCTAATAGTAAAACTAGTAATAAAATAACTATGATATAAATGAGTTGGAATAGAAATGCATGACTTTTATGCCACTGGCAGCTAAAGAAGTTTGAACTTCAGTAATTTCAGTTATACATACTTGAATGTGACTGTTGGTATAACACCAAAAGCTATCATCAAAAACAATATCACTCTATGTGTTGGGATCCCTGAAATCCAGAAAGTTCAATAGAAGTCAAGCAAAAATTTATCAAGAAAGAACCTGCACAAAGATGAGATTGAAAGTCTATACACACCAATAATCTTTTCAAGTTGAACTTGAATACACTACCCAAAGGTTTATTAAACCTGGCTTATACTGGACAACCAAATTGGACCCACCCCACTTATTTATATGTACCTGAGTACACTACCCAACTATGATGCATACATACGCAGTCTTTTCTAATGTACCCGTTTCTGATATGGTTGCAGTACGAATACGAGGAAAATACTGCTGCCTCACATTAGGCTCTAATGTTCGGCAACTAAGGAAGCTTTATTAAATAAAATTTATTTATTTTAAAAGAAGATAAGATAAATTTGAATGAAATCCACCTAATCTTATTTATATTTAATCCAACCTTATTTATTCAATACAATTTTCTCCTTCAAAATATATTAAATCTGTGAACATTAAGCAAAAATAACAGTACATAGAATAGAATAAACTAGATATATAAAATTTGTGAAGGAACTACAATAAGGAATTAATATTTGATTAAAATTATTATATATACTCATTATTATATATATAAATATAATTTTATTTATATGCATATATTTCCATACTTGTATCTTAATTTTTTATAAAGTTGTCGTATTTACAAATCGTATTAAATTTTATCAAATATTCGTACCCATATCTGTGCAACATAGCTACCCAATGTACTTCTTACAAGGTTTTATATGTGAAACATGGAAAAATCACAAATAGCTTTGAAATAGAGACACCCGAACCTTTTGGTCACAACTATAGAAAGAATACACACTTACCCCCAATGAAAGGCACCCAATTAAAAACTGGGATAGACTTTCCAAATTGCTGAGCCCACCACTCAGCACCTGTATATCAAATAATAAAAACATGCATTAGATTTTCTAACTTCCAAAAATAAAAAATAAAAAAGTAACATAAACATCAGAGAGAAGGCATACCCACAATAGCAGTAAAAAAGTGCATGACATATATTAGCATTAGACCCTCTGTAGGTCCGTTTACAACAGGTAGTATAAGTGTATTGGTGAAATAGCTGCATCCAAGACAACAATTAGAGAAAATCAATATTCCTAACCAAAAAGCATATATGAAATATGGTATTAATTATAATATATATAATCATACCAATACTAGGGTTTTAAAAATGGGAAAATGCATGCTTAAGCAAAAGAGATAATAGGATAACAACATATAGGAACCACTTGTTTGAGATTTTTTAAAGAAAAGTAGGTCTTTTATTAAAAGACGTGTATAAAAAATTAAAATAATTAGATAAATTTTTCAAAAAAGAAAAGTTGTTCTAGTACTTTTCCAGAGCTGGTAAGAGTAGCTTCTGGGGAAAAAAATTCTTAAAAATCTTTTTTCAGGCTTAAACAAAAACAATAGCACCCATAATCATTTTCAAGTCCTCAAAAAACTTTACAAAGTATTCTGACTCTGTCAAACCACCCTTTATCCTGTAGAAGGGAGTTAAAACAATTTTAGTACTCCACTAATTGCAATGTGTAATACTGTACGAGTTTTTAATACAAGCTTTAAAAAGAAAAAAGATAAAGAAAACATAAGTAATGTACTACCATGCATTAGCAAAACAAAATAAACTTACTGCTCCCAAGTTGCGCCATAAAATGTAACTGCAGATATTAACCAGAACCAGAAAGTACTTCTTCCACACATAGCTGTGCTCCCAAAAGCTAACGATTCAAACTGAAAAGCAGTTCTCAGAGTTAATTGTCTTGATTTTCTTTTAATGGTTTAAAAATAATAACCAAAGCTAAAAAAGACATACTGTACAGGCAAGTGCATCACACCCTGAAATAAAGTGGAAAATATTCTTTATTAATTAACTAACAAGTATGCATAATGAAAAACAATAGAATGAAAAGCATAGTGCAGGAAAATTACCATGATCAAATAGCTCCCCCAATGGGCTTGAAGAACTTGTTCGTCTAGCTTGCTTCCCATCAACAGCATCAAATGTCTAGTATATACAATAACAAATCATCAACAAGTAACTATGATAAGGGAATAAATTATAGCAAAAAATGGAAACTTAGTTGTCTTCCAAGATAGACTGTATGAGTATTGCATAATTTCTAGAAAGACAATATCCACTTAGTTGTCAGGACTTCAACTACACATGAAACAAATAAACCCAGTAGTAAATAAGTAATTACAAGGGCGTTGTGGTAAGGGAAAGGTATAGATTCCTTTTTGCTCAAACCTTTCTGAATAAGAGACATAATGTTAGTCAAACATAAACATCCTTCAAAGTTCAAGAATTACAACAATACCACAATCACAACTATAAAAGGGCTTCAATCTGCAATTGGAATCATTTACAATTATGAAACAACAACACAATCATAATCAAGACAGCAAATATTACATGCTATAGATGAGATCAAGATTTAAGGCAACTAATTACATGTATAAAATTTAGTCGGGTTGCCATCACCAAGACAGCAAAACAAGGCTCCCCAACAATAAAATTGAGAGTAGGGCCAAAAGGGCAGAAAAGTAAGCAAATGATACAGCATTATGAGGGTAACCATACCTGGTATAAAAAGAAGTAGGCCATGGGCAAAATGAACCCATCTCGGTGGAGCAGAATCCAATTGAGGTGAGTATATCTGGAAAATTAAATTTTAAAAAAATTAACTAAAATGGCTCCAAGCCAACTATTAAAAAAAACTCTATGACTAATAAACTAATAACCGTAATCAAATAAGGAAATAAATCAGAAAATATAACAAAATCAAGAAACAACTCACTAAGATTGCTTCCTCAATTAGAGATTAACTGATTCCACAATATATTCATAAAAACATTCTCAGAAGTCAGACAATGTAAGATGTAATGCTACTGTTTCAGAAAGGGAGAAAGAAAATAATTGAGATTTATTTTAAAGTGAAATCTTGTAAATTTGCATTAATTGGAAATAAATCCAATAACTCAACCACCGCTCTCCTCCTGATCGTCATCCTACCAGGCTCAAGGATGTTCTCTTTTCTTCCATTCTTGCACTATTTCTTCCTATTGTGAGTATTCTTTTATCATTATTTTGATATTTTGTTAGAACTTTGAAGCACTAAATTTTTCTTCCTCTTACACCTTCTATTTAAAGTATTAAAACAAAAAAAGATTGATAAAACTTTGAAGCAAAAAATTTGACTTCAAAATTCTGCTCTGAGGAGAGTAGCTATTGACTCATTGAAATTTCTTATGACTTTGATGTGAATTAGACCCAAAAAAAAAAAATCAGAAATTAGTTTTTTCAACATTCATGTTGGCTAAGCTTGGAAAATGTATTTAGGGAAATGTCATTTAGGATTTAGGGAAGACACTGGAAATCGATAAGGATTGTAAGTGGTTTCTATCTGTGTTATATGTCTAATTATAGCTAATCAATAAATAGACTTTGTCATGGAATTTCAAATATGGGCGTCCCTTAGGACTCTTGGACATGCTAGATTAGTAAAACTCACTATTTGCGATGGAAAACCTTGTGTCCCCTTTTGTCCTATTATTGTGATAATGGATTGTAAGTATTCATAGTAATTAAACCTTAATTACTTCTGGCTTCAAACCTAAACCTGAGTCCACTGCCGGTCGCTCTTATGGATTCATTAAAGCAGTGACCGGTGAACCCGCGTAATCGGCCGAGCCACCACCAAACCGGACCACGAGAACCTGGCAGGCCACCAACGAACGGGACCAGTTTCACAATGACGCCTGCCGAAGCCTATGCTTCTCTCTTGAGGTGCACCCATGAACCACGCGCATATGCTTCCTCTAGAAGTGCACCCTCCATGTGGAATAATAACCCAAAAATGCTTCCTGGAATCGAACTCAGCACTTGTAGGAAGGAAGGAGCGCCTCCACCACCAAGCTAGTGTTGTTTTAATATATTATGTCCCAAATTTTATATATATAGTATACTTAGCTCATTTTATACATTTATTTAATAAAACGGTTCAACCGGTTCAACCAATGACTTACTAGTTGAATCAATGACCCAATGCCTTGGCCAAGTTTATGACTCGGTTGAGTCTGAACTATGTAAGTATTACTGCTGAATTGAGCGACTCACCCAAATTTATGATTATATGTTTTACAAATAAAGGAGAAAATATGGTTTCCAGTTCTATTCCTTTGGTTTGTTCAAGGTTCAGATTTCATTATTGCTGGTGCAACACATTGTCCTGCTGGCATATTTCAGTTATTAATTTAATGTGTTAGACTTTTATTGAAAATACTGAGTCCTACATCAGTTTGGGATTTGGCTGAGATAGCTTTTAAAACCACTTGGACATCCCTCCCAACATGAGCAACCATTTGGAATGGAGTAAGCCCTCAATATTACAATGGTATCAAAGCTTATCCCTTTTATATTGGGTCACCCACAGATATCCAGTCCTACAAACTTCACACTCCAAATGTCCAGCCAAGCATGAGGGGTGTGTTGAGTCCCGCATTAGTTTGCGATATGACCACGATAGCTTTTATAACCACTTGGACAATCCTCCCACAATAAGCTAGCTTTCGGGGTGTAGTTAGACCCTCAATCAAAAGAGAGAACATATTTGTTGTTATTACTCTTGGAGGTGGTCCACTGTTCCCACAACAAATATTTAAGATAATACAGTTGGTTTAGTATGTTTTTGAATATATAACATGTGGGATTAATCTTTTTTCCTTTTAAATTTGCCAGTAGGAGTGAGGGTGCCTACTATGGTTGTTTTGGAATGTTTGAATGAATTGCAAGTTCATCTATGTTAAAAAACTGCTAAACCTACAGGGAAACTGCAGAAATTTTGGCAGACTCTTAATAGTCATTTTGTCTGTTATATATGATTTACCTTGTCGGTTTACAAGTCTTGGAAGTTTGTGGGGCTTGGGCTAGCCTTTGATTTTCCCTTGTCAAGTCTCAGTGATGGACCCCGAGTTGGGGTCATGATATAAAGATATACTAAATGTATTTCAACACCAGTAAACACTTCATATACATTTTACCAATTGCAAACTTTATATCACTTGATAATATGAAAGAATGTGAACATTGGAGGATTATCACTATCATGACTTCAATTTTACAACTTAAGAAGATTAATGGACTCAGCTCCACTTACATAGCCAAGCAGTGCAGACAGTATTAAGAACATAAATCCTGTAAGAGTTATCTGCAGCCAAATAACTTGTGCATTATCAGTGCAAGAATAAAGCTCGTCATAACAAGAACAACAATTACTGGTGACACTATAATTATAAGGGAAGCAGAAATGTACCATGTTTGGACTGCAAAGAATTGCAGAATGCCAAAATGCCAAGAGATGTGAACAAATAAAAGAAAACGTAACAAGTTAGTCTAATTCAGAAATTCAAAAATTTAAACTGTGAAAAAATTAAACCACAGTATTGTGAAAGAGCAAATGTGAATATAGCATCTCCATGAGTAAGAGTGTGTATGTGGCCATGGCCAGAACATGTCAAAGTCAAACAAATATCTGCTTACAATCAAGAAGTGAAATATTCAAATGTTAAAAGCACTGTGACCCCACCCCAGTGTCAGATGTTAACAACTAGTAAATTATGGAACAATTTACTTCCTGCAGATGTCATCATGTATTCATTATTCCTACTCCATCTCAACATAATTCTTCTTTTATTATCCCAAATAAGAAAAGATATTCCCACTGCCATTCTGGAGTTATTTATTAAACAAACCTTGTGGAATAGGAATAGGAATTAGGAAGTTATTTATCCTGATATTACTGACAGAAAGGTCAATGACAGCACATCTACAGTATCTTTTTGGTACAGTCTGATGGGGAATACTCTAACTTCTAATGATGGCTAATTTATAGTTTAAAGCCTGAAAGCACTTCTCAGTGAACACAAGCAATTAACTACTCATTCTTATATAAACCAAGATCCTAAAACACTAATACAGGAGAAAACTGTGAAGATATCTTAAAGCTAACCGACTTTGAGTACAAGTTCATTCAAACGGACAATGCAGTATTATATTGACTTTACAATGATACTATATTATGCATTAATCAGAAAAGTTTCCATAGTTAGAATAACACAACTCAATCTGCTAAATTTCGGCATGTTTGGTTTCAGTTTCATGTTCTGTTTTATTTCTTGTGTTTTCTAATTACAAAGTTTTGTGAAGAAAATAGTGAAAACAGGAAATGAGAACTCTATACAAGATTTGTTTTCACTATTTTCTTTACAAAATCTCAAAAATAGAAAACAAGGGAAAAAAAAGCACACAAACCAAATAGACCATTAAACCAAATAAAACATTAAGTTCATAATATGAGCTATCATCACCAAAGTGAACAAATATTGTTATTAAACTAAATACTCATTTTGGTCTTTAGAATATTTTGCGGATAAATTAGTCCCTCAGATTTTAAAGTGCCCTATTGGTCCCTCAATTAAAAAAAAGGGGCTAATAGGGGACTTCCAAATCTTGAGGGACTAGTTTATCCCTCGAAATATTTCTAAGGGACTAAAATGGGGGTTTACTCTTGCTATTATAAGTTAAGTGATAATAATGAATGAACTTTAGTTCAAAGATATAAGTACTTACGGCATCCACAGTGGGAAAAATTAACAAAGCGGCTCCAAAAGGGCTGCAGTACATATTTGGCAACATAGGAATGATCTACGCCACTATATTTGTATCTGTGCAGAGCTTGGACACCATGAGCCCCAATATAACCCATCTCTCTGATTAAATTCTGAAATATGCTTCAAGGACCAGTTATGCCTCAGCACAACCTGCTGGAATTTGAAAAATAACATCCAAACTGAATAAATATAGGAATTTTCCATATAGCCACTAAAAACAAATGACAAATCAGATTGGATTCCAAGCTCCAAAATCAAGTTGAACAAATCTGAACAGGTATCCTTAAGTAATTGATGAAACAATGAGAAAAGCCAGAAATTTGAATGTCTTTTACAGTTCTAAGTGACGTGTGTCCATATCAAACACAGAATCAAGCTAGAGTTATGTAAGGGATTTGCTGGGGAGGTAAGAGATATATTATTTTATGAAAATGGGAATCAAGCAGAACGAACAAACGAATAAGAACAACAAATGGAGCAGAATAAAAGGGAAAAAGAAACGATAATTTCAGCTATACTTTAACACAAAGGAATGAGGGGATCAAAGAGCTTAAACAGTAATAACTATTACTTAGTCATATGAGTAAACCAAGGCTTTTTATTTTCAATTGACAAAAGTTAGTTTAAGGTGCCAAAAGGCGTGCCTAAGGCAAATGCCTCTGCCATCTTAGGCATGCCTTTTGTGCTTATTACTAACTTTAAAAAGGACAATATCCAACATGGTAACTGTAACATTAAAAGCGCATAAAATCCCAGAATGTTAAATAAGCAACAAGTTCCATATTAGTAAGCAGCTTAGGGTTTGCAAATTGAGCATTGTAATATTGTATTTACTATGGATCTTACTTGAGTAGTTAATTATAAGGAAAATTGATGAAAAACAGTCATACATTTTACAGTTATTTTCATTTTCCAATAACGCAGATAACAATGTGAGTGACCGCTGATGAAAGAATGCAGTGGCAAGACAAATTAACAGAAACGTCAGTTTTATAACAAATGGATTCTTCATCTCACTGTAAGCTCAGTGATGATCCCTTTCATTTAAAGTATAAATATGAACATTGAACACGTAAAAACTACGCTGCAGAGAATAGGGAAAGGGAAAAAAATGAAAAATTAAAAAAAGGAAAATCGCAAACAAAGAAGGAAGCCAACTGCGCCATAATCTCCATCCACAAAACTGTATCACCACTTTTGAACGGTAACAACCGAAACCAGCATCTTCTAAGACTTTTTACAGTTCTCGCTGAGCATAAAATGTAAAAGGGTAAGATCAAAAGGGAACCTTTCTGGAAAAACGCAACCGGGATCCGAAAAGTAGAACCACGCCAAACAAAAAAAAATTTAAAAAAGAAAAGCTGGAACACAATAACAAAGCCTTTGTTCCACCATCAGGTAAGCTTCAAATTTCAACGGTGAATGCGAGATTCAGAAGGGGGAAAATGGCAAATAAATGAAGGAATCTAAAATTTAAGCAAGAATAAAGTACACAATAAGGGAAAGGCGCTGAGAACTGACCTGAGAGAGATAAAGGGAGCTCTTAGTAGATTGGGTGACTGTGTTGGCGAGCAGAAAAGAGGAAGGAACTGGTGAGATTAACGAGATCGAGTGAGAGGGAGAGAGAGAGAGAGAGAGAGAGAGAGAGAGAGAAGAAGAGATTAAAGGAGGCCCGAAGCGGGGCAGGCAAAGGAAAGGGAGGGGTTTGAAGACACGGAACGTTTGGAGTTTCCCAAAACATGGGAATATTATGGGATGTAATAATAGAGAGGGTCGTGCTCACGTGTGAAGGTGGTCAAAGCCTCTGTGCCTAAGGTGATGCGGAAATGTGAGGGCGTAACACGTGTTCACATAGTTAGTGTTATTAAGTGGTGCAATACGAATTAGATTAATATAGTAGAAATTGTTTCAAATATATTTAATTATTTTTTAGTTAATAAATAATTGAGAATTATATTGTGATATTTGGATAAATTTTATAAAAAAAATTTTTGTATTTAATTATTCTATGAAAAAATATTTTCCTAAAATTAGTTAAATCTTATTTCAACTGAAATTAAAAAATTTCTATTATTTTAGAAATCACAATTATTAGCTAAAATTTTCTTTCTTTATTATTGGATTTAAATATTTTGAAAATTATGACCTAATATTCTAGGAATATAGATTATAAACAAACAAGCTTTAAATTTATTTAATATGTTCAATAAATAATCCTAATAAATTTTTAATATTAAACAAGTGATTTTTTAAATAAATCCTGATCATATTCCCATGAATATCATTCCCAAAGTAATGCCAATTCTAAAAGAATCTAATTTCAACCTTGAAACAAACGTCCTAGAAGTTAATTATGTGATTAATAATTTTATGAAAAATAAAAAATACCAATTAATTGCGAAAAAGGAAATATTATAAAAGAATAAAATGAAAATTAAAAATAAATAAGAAAAATTAAAAATAAAAAAGTACTATTATTGCACTAAATTCCAACTAACCAAATTTTGAAAAAAATAAATAAAAATTAAAATAAAACAATAAAAATGATAAAACATTTGGAAAATGAAAAAGAATTAAGGAGGAGTAAATGAATTTTAAAAAATAAATTAAAAAAATAAAACAAAAAAATAAATAAAATGGAAAAGTAAAAATATACTGTTTATTGCACTAATTTTAACACACTGAATTTTGAAAAACAAATAAAAAATTAAAAAATAGGAAAAAATGAAAAAATACCGAATTTTGAAAAATAAATAAAAACATAAAAATAAAAACAAAAAAATTGAAAAAAGTAAAAAGTATTGATCATTAAATTGCATTAAAACTAAATTCTAAAAAAATAAATAAATAAAATTAAAATTAAAAAAGTAAAATAAAAATTTGAAAAGGAAAAAATGTACTATTCATTGCACTAAATTCGGAGTTACCAAATTTTGAAAAGCATACAACTAAAAATAAAAATTAAAAGAAAAATAAGAAAAATTAAAAAAAATAAGAAAAAGAACTCCCATACAGGACGCTACGCCGACAACCTATTGTCTTCGTGAACTGGTCCCATGCAATCTTCCATGTGTTTCCAGACCCCAATCCATTTCCCTCCACTTTTCCTTTACGCACAAAGCCTGGTCACACCATTACTTCCTTATTAAATTGCCTAAAATGTATGCCATTTTTAATTATTTTTCCTTTTTCAGTTTTGTTTTTTCTTGGTTTTTTTTTTTTTTTTTGGCATACTACAGAAATAATATGGACATTTGGGCTAAGAAATTTACTTGCTAAGAAATTCCTGGATGGCTTCTTAACCGTCAGTCACAAAGACAGTCTATGGATACATTGGTGAACAATATTGTCACCTCCTTTCAGTGTTGCCTCCACCGCCATGGACCCTCACCACATGACATTACTTACCGTCACCCAATTCGATCCCTAACCAATCGATCTTGGATCACCTCCCATTTACCGTTGACCGACCTTGACCCAACGATCTAGGGTTTTGTCATCTCTCCTACTTTTTCATTTTTTGACTTATCCTTTCTTTTTCTTCTATAAATTTTAAGTAGATATTTAATAATATAAATTAACTCTTTTCGTCTAATTGAAAAACCTATACAGGAATTAAGTTGGGTAATTTTATTCACTTAATTATCACCATTCATGCTTTCAAAACTTATTGTGGCCCACTTCATGCCACATGCTATATTCCATTGGACAAAACCAATATGGCCATGATAAGCATTGACTCGCCTAGCATGTGAGCAATGACCTAAATAGAGAATCATTTAAAATATTGCACAATGTTTAAAACCATAAACTTGGGAATTTCCAGTACTTAATCTAGAGTGCGTTAGGATTAGCTTTTAAAAAAAATACATTTTTTTTATTTTTTTTGTAGAGTTTTTACTTTTAGAAAAAGCTATTTTATATTTGGATAGACAATATGATAAGTATTTTAAATTATCAATAATACTTATAAATATGTTTGGATAAATAAAATAAAAAGCACTTTTTTAAAAAAAAAAAGGAATGATACCCACTTTTTATCTACTTTTTTTTTAAAAAAAAAAACTTCAAATTAAAAGAGTAATCCCTATCTCATTAATTTATCATATACAATGGTTAAAAAATGAGGTTCAAATGTGACACCCATTTTTCAGCATTTATATGGTTATACTCTAATTATATTATCATCTATCTAATTTGTAATTTATTGACTTTTCATGTAAATGCTTAATTTATTAATTTAAATGTATACAAAAAATAATACATTACATGGACATAATTGGTAATGGCAAAATTATAGTATTTTAACAATATTAGACATATATTTACTAAAATATTACTTCAATCAAAATGTTAAATAATGTGAAAATATTTATAATTTTATCATTAATAATTATATATTTTGTCACTTAAATTAATAAACTCATATCTATAACCTTAATCAACGTAGTGAAACTTGTCGGCCTTTTACCTCACTAATTTTACAAACTAGAAAATGTTTAGTATAATTATATTAAACTTCATGAGAGGGCACTATTATTTCTTCTAAACTTTTCAAGTAAATATTTTTTCTTTGTAAATATTGGGCTCATTCTGCCTGTTATTATTTTGCTAAAAATAATTTTATTAAGAATAATTTTTTATATTTTTTTTATATGGTTATGGAAAGTGTTTTACTAAAATCATAATCACTAGAAAAAGCATAATCACTATAATCTATATCTATAATTTATCTATAACATATAATATATACAATTACCCGTTATACCCTAATTTAATGTTATGCCATGTGTCAATTTCTCATTATTTTTATTTAATTGTAATATTTATATTAATTATTGGAACACTTATCCTACTTATAATGCTATTCGAGTCATAACATTAGTAGAGAGTTGTTATGATTATCTTTGGAATTTTAATTTCTTAACCATATGAATTATATACATATGAGTTGTAATACATAAGAGCCTTGCACTAATAGCTATAGAATTTTCTCGCACTTTTAATCCTTTCATAATAATCAACGCAGAATAAATATCTTGGAAAATGTAATGCGCATTCCAAAAGTCGGTCACATAATAATGTACATTTTATATCACATCTATAGTAAGTTAAGTCATAAGTTTATACCATATACATTCACACCTAATTATATTTGTATTATAAATAACCCTACCCTGGTCCTTGCAATGACCACTGAATCGGGTTAGGACCTAACAAAATACAACTAACTATATACAGAATAAACCTAACTCCCTCCTTATGGCTCATTAAAATGTTAGACTAGAGCCCCATAATAGTCAATAATATGAGGGATCCTAAGCCATACTATGTCTATAAACAAACTTGATACACCAGAATGCTCAAGTAAGTGGAAAGTAGTGCCCATTAGGCATATAAGCTATGTAGCCATGTGAGTCCCCACTACTTCCTGAAGGAGTAGCAGGACCAAGATGTCTCCTCTAATGGATTAGACTCAACGATTACCGATGCTAGTGCTAGGTGGCGTGGTGGATGAAGTCATACATGGAAAAGTAGAAAAGGGACTTTGGATCAAAAGTAAGACTCATAACAGGAGTAGCAAATGGGCGAGCAAATAATACATAAACACTTTGATATCAGACTCTAGTGACCAGGACAGGACCCTAACTCTGGGTCATAATCCCACTTAACAACTTAGGCATCTTGAGAAAGAGCATGATCGATGCCATTGATATAAAATACATCATATAGCAGGGACTAGAATCAATGATTCCTAGTAGGAAAATATCAATCTATTACTGATTATATTTTACATTAATGAAAAATAAGCAAAATAACTTTGAGTCTTATCCACAATATAATGGACTTATTTGTTAATGTCATTGTTTCTTATGACTTGAATTATATTAGATAATTTTAAACTTAATGGTAGAACTCATAGGACTCTTCTATATTCATTGTATTCACCGTCAAGGATGTAACGTTGTCGCGACAACCTGAATATAGTTCACTAGATGAAGTACGGTCTACTACATATCTCATCTAAATAGCCTCGCCATTACCGTAAGGACATCTCTTTTTTCATAACGATGTAACGCCTATTTGATTACAACCCAATATAATTCAAGGGCTTAGCACGTCTACTACTATTTGTGAATCCATGCTTACCATTAAGCAATTAATACTACATAAAACTTATTTATTAAGTTTTCTCTTTTCATAAAAATCTTTAATATTTGTTTAAGAAATCTTATTTATTCTAAGAGAGTTTCTTAATAGTTCTATTTCTCATATTTTTGCTTTGATACTTTCTTGAAATCTACTTAAACTCTTACTAAATATTCTATTAAAATCTCTTGAATATGTATAATGTTTTTCTTTAGCTTTCACTATATTCTTGTAACACTTGGTATACTATTGTGATGTTTTCCTGTAAGTCTACTAGGCTTTTAAATAGTATTTTCATATCATCAGTAATTCTGTTACATCTCTTGGTTAGCAATAATTCTTATCAATTTTTTAACGATTGAACCAAGTTCCCTGGAATGCGTTTCAAGCTATTTCTACTATGAATCAACATTCCTTGACAATAATTGCTCTTAAATTTTTCAAAGATACAAGCCAAAGTCTTGCCTTCATTTTTTCCAAGCTTTGATTATTATGTATAGAGCAAGATCATACAACCCAAGAATTAATGTTGTAAAATTTCAAACACACAAAAATTCCAGCACATACCCATTAGAGCGCCTCTATATCATACAAACCAAGAATTTTTGATGAGATTTCAGCACATAAAGTTCCAACACATGAAATTTCAAGGACATGACAATTCAAATAATCCAAGCACTTATAAATTCTAAAATTCTAAAGTAAAAATTCAGGTTTTTAGTATACATAATCTCATCACAACTTAATCCATCATAAATTCTAAATTTTGGTTTCAAATTTTCAGCAAGTATAACCTCAACAAAGTTCAAGCACTTATCTTAGCAAAATAGCCAAATATCATGGAAAAGCAAGTACTGAATAAGAATTTCTGACCTTCCTCAAGCTTTTTCTCTAGTTATTTTTATTTATCAAGCCTCAAACCCCTTTCTTTTCAAGCTTTATTTGCTGCCATGTGGACCAAGTGCAAGGAAAAACAAAGTTTTCAGTTGATTTTATGTAGTGAAAATGTTATTGAAGTAGTTTAGATGCTTACCTAGGTAGTATTCCTTTGGAGTTATGGTGCGTATAGAGTTTCTCCAAAGAGAAAATTTAGAAAAAATCTAGAGCTGAAAAGAAAAGAAAGCAATTTAAGAAATAGGTCAAAAACGTTGTCCTGAACAAGTTTAGAAGAAATGAAATTTCTTTGCATTTTTCTTTTTATAAAGTAACTTGGAGAAAAAGTAAGGAAATTAATATATCCTGAATCTATTTGCCTTGTATCAAGGATTAAAAATGTCTATATTTATTTAATTATGGCAATTTGTAAAAATTATATGGGATCCAATAATATCCACTATTTTTGCCAAACTTCAGGTGTTTTGGTGTACTAGTTATTATCACATTTCTGTACCATTATTACTATTTTGGTACCCCAAAATTTCTAATACCTAAACAATTTTATTAGGTTAAAAATATTTTATTGAACCTTATAATTATTTTTTTCAATGTCTTTATACCACTTATAAGTCTTATTCTATATCTCGATTATAATATTATTATATTGAATTTTTAAAATAAATATTAAATAAATTTTCATTTTTTTTGAATCTTTATATTGTTTTAATCATAATTGCGTTGTCGAAATTTTCAAACTCCTTACCGATTACTCACAATTAATTATTTTATTAAAGAAATACAAAAGGCGAGTTGTTACAAATTAGGAAATTCATTTTTGATGCAATCAAATCATAGAAAGATATTAAATTTAATATGATTTGAATATCGTGGTGAAAGAATATTGAAATCTGGAATCTATAATATATCTATAATCTATCTATAATATATACAATTACCGTGAGATGAATTTAATGTTATGCCATGTGCCAATTTCTCATGCACTCGTATTTAATTGGAATATTTATGTAAATTACAAAATTCATTTTTTTTCTATTAATTCAAATTGGGGACGATATTAAATTTGATATGATTTGACAATCATTGGTGAAATAATATCATATTACTTTATCAAAATATGAAAAGATATTGTTATCTAAGCTAATCTATTATATTTTAATAGTTAATCTTAGGGTGATTGCACAAATAATTGTGATTATGAATTTTTTTCTAATGCAATTTATTTATTAAAAGATATTATAATGATCTAATTTAAATATCTTTGCTAATTATAAGTATGAGCTTGAATTTGGTATTGCCATACTCCAAAACTATTTTTTATTTTTATTTTTTTATATTAAAACAATGTACACCTTATTTTTAAAAGTAAAAAATTATCAAGAATTTACCAAAAAACAATTATCAAGGGAACTAACAAATAATAAACCAACAAATAATATAAGGGCATTATGGAATGAAAATTTGGACACCAATTTAGTTACCAAGGCAACCCCTTTTATTATATGTATGTATAAATATAGATATATTTAAATTAATTTATCAAATTATAAAATGATATTATTATGTGAAAAAAATATAAAATCACTATATCAAATCATATTTGATTTTTAAAAAAAACATTGCAGAAAAGTGCATAATCTTATTAATACTAATTATAATATATCTATTATCTAATATCTAAAAAAAATATAATCTCTACAATATAATCTAATATTCTTATATTTAATATTTAGTTCTAGGGTGATTACATAAAAATTGTGATGTTCTAATTTTACATATACAAACTACGTGATTATAAAATTATTTTTTCAATGTAATCAATTTATGAAAAGATATTATAATGATTGCATATCTATGTTAATTATCAAAGTATATTCTAATATCGAATTTGATGATGAATTATAAATAATTTTGTTATGTGAAAAAGAATTAAGATGATCAGATTTAAATTGTGACACAAATGACTCATTTTGACAAATAAAATATCTTATCTTTGTATCGAGAAAAATATCCTTATATTACTCATATATATAATTTTTAAAGATGTGCTACTAATAGTCTAAGTATACTTGAGAAGGTGGGGATTGAATCAAGTATACCTTTTTCATTTGTTTCTATACACTCACAAATATAACACCCCTATTTTCCCCATTTGTACAAAATAACAAATGCTTGTTGAGGCCATTTCCGTGCAAATTTTGAGAATGACATAGTCAGGATATCCTTAGAGGATTGTTTAATGTTTTAAGGGATTAGAAGTGTTTAGCGTGCTTCTGGATGCGAAATTGAAATTCCTATGTTTTTGGATAAGTGAGATAGCTACTAACTAGTTCAAAAGTAAACAGTCATGTATATAAAGTTCAACTTCTTATCTCAGGATATAAAATCCTACTATATGATACTAAAATTTCAGATTATGCTTTAGAAGCAAATCAAACCATCTTTAATGTTTTAAACTTAACTAAATCCTTGATACTCAAAATATTACACCTTGCTTCCATAAAGCTAATGCTTAAACCATAACCTTATAGTGAGTAGTTGTTATTTGTTAATTCCACTTGATGAAAATATATGTGATATTAAATATGAGCCTACTTTTGTAAAAGATGAGCTTTTTTTACACCCCAAACTTTAAACATAAATAATATGTCGTAATAAAATACCAAATAATATAATTGTATTATGCGTTGATTAAGTAATTAATGTACATAACTAAATAAAACCCTTATCTGTAGTCCACTTAATGTTATTAGTCTAGGTAGGGCACTACTCAAAATTCATTAAAGAAAATAAAAAGCCTCTATGAAACTCTCTATTAGTGGCTCATCAAAAGGTCTGAACCATAGCGCCAATACCTTCATGAGATTCCAAAAGATCACCAAGCATAAGACATAGATTTTTCCTACCTTCTTCTAAGCTTTTTGTTGATTCTTTCTTCTTGCCTTTTCTTCCTTAATTAAAAAAAGTTCTCAAACCTATTTCTAGCCCCTATATATACTGTCTGGTTGAATAGATTTGAAGTAGAAAAATAAGGTTTTAGCTTAAGTTTGATGTAAGAGGGAAGTGTTGTTAAACTAGTTTATGTGTTTAATAAAAATAGTCTTCAACGTTTTGGTGATTTGATGGAGTTTTTGGAGGAGAAATTGGAGATAGTGAATGAAGGAAAGAAAGCAATGTGAAAGCTGCCATGAAAAAGGAAGAAAAAAATGTTATTTTTTTGAATTATTTGGTTCATATATAACAAGCACTTACTTTAAGAAAAGTAATGAATAGATAATTATAAATATTTCCGGATCAATTTGTCTTGTATCTATATTGAAAATTTCTATATTTATTTGATTATTTTGAGTGAAAATTATCTGAGGTTTGAGATATCATTTAATTAGACCAATTTCAATGTTTTGGCGTACCTATTATTATCATTTCTGTTCTCCCATTAACATCAAATAACTTTACCTAGTTAAAAATATTTATTTAACCTTATCCTTTTTTATCTATTTCCTTGTCATATGGTTTCATCCTATATCCTCCGTTAAAATATTATTATTTTGAATTTTTTATATATTTGATTAATTTTTGTTTTTTTTAGCAAAGTTCAGAATTGTCTCAATCATAACTATGCCTGCCAAAAATTTTATAATCCCTATAGTTTGTTCACATTTAATCATTTTATTTTAAAAATACTATCAAAAGACGAGTCATTACACTCTACCCATCTTAGAAAAATTTTGCCTTCAAAATTTAGTATCTTTAAAAACGTAGGGTAATCCTTTTGCATTTTTGTCTCTAACTCTCATATATACTCCTTTGATCTCTCCTGCCCATGCAACCTTTATCAGAGAGACTGGATTTTCCACAAAGTTGCTTCACACTTTTATCTACTGCTCGTGTTAGTGGTAACTCAAAAGTAAAGCCATCCTTTAACTATAGCTATTTAGGTTTTATATGACTAGAATCAGGGTTATATTTCCAAAGTTGAATAACAATGAACGTCATGAAAATTTGGAAGTGTGGAGGTAAAGCTATTTGGGTTTGCTATTAAACCTATACAACCTATGATTCTTGGAATGGTTTATAAAACGGGTTTAGTTTCTTAAATTTAATGGCTCTACCTATCCCAACTATAGACATAACTTTTAAAAATACGTGATCTCCTTTCTAAGGTCTAGTCTTTCCTTTGTTAGATATAGCTTTTTTGTTACTTTAGCAATTCAAAATCTCACTCCAGAATCTTCTTTATTCTAGTCTGCAGGACCCTGCCAATGAGGTTTAGTCCCAAAAGACTAGTCTCACTTGATTCATACCAACGTAGAACCTGATTGTCACTTCCTCCCATATAAAGCTTGATAAGGAACCATTCTGAGACCTGTGTGATAGTCGTTGTTGTTGTAGGAGGTTCAATTAATGACAAACACATGTCCCAATTCCCATGTTGTTCCACACATGCTCTTAGCATATCCTCTGCATTCAAATGGTCTTTCAGTCTTGCCCATCAGCCTTGGGATCATAAGCTATGCTCAACAAAGTTCACTTTTGAAAGCTTTCTAAAAGTTCCCCAAAGTCTTGAAGTGAATCCATAATCCCTGTTTGAGATTATAGTAGAAAGAACACCATGCAACTTCACTATTTCTAAAAGGCCAATTTCTCAAGAGAATAAGTGACTCTGAATTGGTAGAAAATGTGAGAACTTAGTTAGTCTATCCACTATAACCTAATAGCATTCGTGTAACACCCTCTAGCTACTACATATTACTCGAGAATTTACACAATAATTAGAAGTATGTTACTTTCATTTTTCTAAATCATAGGAGTCATAAAGCATAAAAATTAAGTGAAATAAATCTGAATGTCGACTTTAAATACTAATGCAAACTTTCAATAGCCTATCAATACACACACACACACACACACACATAAATGTGTTAACATATGCGTAAAATCCCCTAAGATTTCCTTAAATGTATCTAAAGAAACACTATTTTGCTCACTTAGATGTTATCCCTACCTTCATGCTGACAATTCAAGTTAATCGATGACTATGAGCTGGTACACCTTCAGAGTATGATCCTGAAAGAAGTTGTATCATAAAACCTTTCCTACTATAGCAAATCGATGAAGGTTCATTGGGATGACATCTTGGAAAATCTAAGGACAACACAAAGTATATGCAACATAGGGACGAGAATATTATAAAATTCTCAATAGGGCACTCTCATGCATAAACATATCACCAAATCATTTCTTATTCAAACATTATCATATAGAGCATATATTGTCAAATTGAACTTACATGTTGGCTTAACATAAACAATAAATTCATCCATTTAGCACATAACATAGAGAATAACTTAGGACAATTGCGCTTTAACTTGTCTTGGCCCTTGATCTATGGTGGCTTATTTCACTCCCTGGGCAATAGACCGTTTTTAGGATCTAAGCTCATTCATATACATGATCATTGGATTTATTTCTCCAACTTGCACAGAGACTATTCTGAGCCAGATTACTTTCTTACTTAATTCAAGGTTAGTCCATTACTTTCTTTGACTTAACCAAGGTTTACTTCCTTCGGCTTAGAAAAACATAATCTTGATTTTCTCTCATGTAGAGGCAATTGTCAAAAGTATTCATAGTTACATATGCATAATATCATCAAGTTCACGTGGTATACAAGACATAAAGTCATTGACATGTACTTATTTCAACTCACTAGCATTCCGTCTGTAGAATTTTGTTAAAGAAAATTATAGTTAAATTACTAAACATCATGAATGCATAGTGAAATAATTTTCAGGTAATTCAATATGCCCATGAGACCTTGTAAAATTTCAGGTCAAAATAAGGTTTCTAGCTATATTCATAAAATTTTTCAAATTCAATTCAGGAACCACTTAATTTCAAGCAAAATTTCAACTTTCCAATTTTATTACCATACTAAATAAACTCAGAAATTCTGGAAAAATTCAGAGATGGACCTCAAATGTCTACAACAACCTACAAAAATTTAAAGTCAAAATTTGATCATTTCATATAGTACAAAATTAGATAAATTCAATGCTTCAAATTAGCTATTTAGACAGAAACCTTGATTATTCTTTATTTCTGAACTTTTAAAAATAGTAAAAGTCTTCAAATGGTCTTAAGAAAAATCATAGAAATACCTTGACATGTTAGCTTTGCTATAGAAAAATATCAGATAAAAAAGACATGCCTATGTTTGTGTGAACACTGAATTTTGTCAACCTATAAACAAAAATAAAAAAATTGGCAATTTTCATTTTAAGCCCATTTATTAACCCAAATTCAATTTAGACCATTTTTTTCTTTTTTTTTTAGCATGTGCATGATACCCAAAAAAAAAAAAGCAAAGAAAGAAAAAAGGGTTCTCATTTGAGTCCATTTCCATTCGTGTGATACCAAAAAGAGGGACAAGGAGAGATTACACTATACACTAAAGGTTCAACTTTTGTTACATCATGGCACTAGTCCCTGAAATTGCGCAGGAAGGAATGGGCTCCATGACACCAAATGCACAAGCAGCTACAAGGATAGGAGGCATTAATAAATAAATAATAAAAGAGAGTGGAGGTACATTGAAGACACCATGTCATGGGAACTCCTCTTCCCTCCTTGTACGTTGCAGACGAGGAATGGCTCTCTGAGCCAATGGAATGTTCAACAAAAGAAAAACATACATGACCATATATTAGTGGCAATGCACTATAGAACAAATGCAGAGGCGTGGGAGACAAGGCTGCTTGGTCCTCCTGAACTCCCTGGAAGCATGGAAACAAATATTAATTACAAGAAAGGTCAGGATAAATAAGGGAGCTGAAGCTAAAGGGGGTTCATTACCTATTATTATCTTTGGCCTTCATTGTCCTCCAAATGGAATTTTGTCCATCACCACTTCCTTCATCCATCATCATTGTGAACCCAAAACCGAAACTATCATCACCACTTCCTTCATCCATCAACCATCATCATTGTTGTGAACACAAACCCCCCCATCGTCTCATATGAGCCACCAAGAATGTTTTGACCTTCAGCTTTATCACCACCACCAGCAACTGGACTTACCATTATTGCAACCATCATAGAGCCTTGCCTTAGCAACACTACTCCTAACCTTATACCGCCATGAAGCTACATCCCTTCAGCCTAATCATTAATCACCATCATCACCATACACCATACACCATCACCATTAACAAACCCACACAAAAATTGAATCCCGAAGCTAAGACAGGAGAAAGGAAGAAATCAAGGTCAGCCTAGCCTCACGTGCTCGCGCCGACGCCGCGAGCACCGTCCCTCATCGCGAAGCCAACCACCGCCCCGGCCTCGCGAGTCGCCTCAACGCCCCCCCATCGCGATCCCCCACCGTGACAACAGCATATAGGGGCCGCGAAGCCCAAAGCCCTCCATCGAGAAGCCCGCGAGCCCAAAGTCCCGCCATCGCCGTGCGATCCAGACCAACTTTGGCCACGCCCCTCCCCGTCCGCACAACCTACACGAAGCCAGGACCGTCCGCTCATTCGTCCCACCGCCAGGAGTCCCATCGTGCCGTTCGCCCCGCTAGGCCACCGCCGTGAGAAGTCTGGTCCACCGCCGGAGCCGGAGAGGCCGTCGCGTTCCCCCGTTGAAGCTCTCAACTCCACCGGATCATTCAACTTGTGCCGCCTCCATTTCTCAGCTTGTAATAATTGAGGTTTAGAAATTAGAGATTATTGAACCTTCTTGTCTTTTTTGTTTAAGAATGTTGTTTTTTTTTTATTGTTTAGTGCTTCCAAGATTGTTGGTCCGATTGGGCTTGTAGGCTTAGTTTGTTAGGGGTTAGCTTTCCTTCTTGCTTGAGTTGGGATTGAGAATTATGGTATAATGTTTTATATAGAGTTTTGGGATCCTAATCTAAAAATGAAAATAATAAAAGAAGAAAACCTCTCTTTTCCACAATTAAAATTAATCAACCCATCCTTTCTTTTCCATAATTAAAACCTCACAATTATTTTCTACAGAACGACGTGGCTTTGAGCCTCCATCACAGAGGGTACGTCGTAGCAAACAACTATCAAGCCAAAATTAATTTTTCATTAAATTGTGTTCTCATTTAATTTTTATTCCTTGCTTTAATTTTATTTTATTTTACTTTATTTCCATATATAATTGTGATTGCTTTTGGGGAAAATTAAATATTTTAAAGTTATAAACAAATTTGCATAATGAGCTCTAGGGTACCGTATTATACGGATGTATTAGGGTGCAGTGGGATTAAGTTTTCACCCTTCCCTAATCATAATCAGACTCCGAACCTCATATCTCTTTTAAAAATACCAGTTTACAAATTAAAAAGGTTTTCCAATTTTTCCAAAATTAAAATTGGTGGCGACTCCCATTTTACATTTTATTTCAAAATCGTTGTCATTCTCGTCGCATGTGCCCTCGAGCACGTTGTGACAGCTGGGCAACTCCATTGGGACTTGAGAGAGTCAAGCCCATTAGAATTGATTATGCAAATAATTATAACTTTATTATATTTATTTTCCTTTAACATATCTCTTTTACTTTTGTAATTTTCTTTTTTTATTTTTTGTAAATAATGGTTTGTTTTATTTGTAAATATTTCTTATTCAAACATTAGGATAGAAGACTTTTATTTTGTATATATTTGGAACCTTAGGGTAGATGACTTTTGTATATATATTGTTTTTGCTTTGTCTTGGAGGAATTTGTATAGTCCATAAGGGTTTGAAAGGTTTGTATGCTCCCTGCACACACTTTCACTATCACTGTCCTCACACACTATTTGGGCTCTATACCCGAGCCTTGGAAAACCATAGGGCAAGAAGGGGTTTTGACGTTGTTATTGTGAGGCTTATGCTTCCTGAGTCGTTGACCACTCGCTAAGATTGTTACTAGAACTATGGGTGCCATATTGTGACTTTTATGTCCCTGTGGGTTGACTCATGGAACTGGGTCTTTATCTTATTGGTAAAGGCAACTGGGGACCACAACTTTTAGGGGTCTAGATCCATCCAAAACTGTGCACTACTAGAATGACCTTAGTTGGCCACCTCAAAGTGGGACCATAGAACCACCAAGCATTAGGACCTACCTTATTAGGACACAAGGGAGCATACTTCTTCTATTGATATCATGCAGCATTTATTATAAGCATTACAACATGCATAATAGTTTTTATTCTTTTGCATAAGTAATTCATATTTTATCATGCATAACATCCACATTTTTTTTCCTCATCAAGCATGTTTATTTTAAGCAAAAAAAAAACCATATTTTAATTGCCATATCACATGCATTCTTTTCATGTAGCATACATATTTATTCTATTTATTGCATGCATCTCATTCATTCTTTTCTTTCCTTGAAGGATCCTTTGGAGGCAAAGGAATATCATTGTATTAGACAGGTAAATGATGGAGAGAACACAACACACTAGCAATGTATCCAACTCGAAGAAATATTTCAATGTGATGGCAAGTATCAGTCTTGGAGAAGTTGCACGGTTAGTCAATTGCTACCTAATGAAAACAGGAAAGCATTCTCAATAAGTATGGTTCCATTCTGGACCTATTGCTTATATCAGTGGAGACTTCTGTCCTCAATGTTCTAGCTCAGTATTGGAACCCAGCCTTGAGATGTTTTGAATTGCCAAACATCGATATCACTCCTACCATTGAAGAATATGCCTGCATGCTAAAACTACCAATGAAAAAACACCTCTATCTATTTTCATCAAGAACAACATACTTCAGATGCAAAGATAGTAGAACAATTTGGGAATTATTAGGGGTCCAGTGGCCCAAGTGAAGTTAGCAGGACATGCAGAGTCAAAGGGAGTGACTAAGGCATTCTTAGAAGAACATCTAAAGGGCCTGGGCATCGAAAAGATTGGACCATCTTTGCAAGAGTACTGGCATTTGCTATTTATGGGCTAATATTGTTTCCTTCTCTCCAGACATAATTGACCAAGCTGCCATGGATGTTTTCTTTGCTGGAAAATAAGCAAAGGAATCCATCCCTGCCATATTGGCTGAAACATTTCTAACTTTAAACTTTTGCCAGAAACAAAAGGGAAGCTTCGATGTTGCCTGCACCTCTTATACGTGTGGATCATCACACACATGTATGCAGGGAATCACATCAGAAATGTTTCAGATCCATTAAGAAGCTTTCATCGTATTCCAACAAAGCCGAAAGAAGACCAGGAATGGAGGGCTGAATTTGACGCCATAAAGGAACAATCATTCAAGTGGGTTTGTCCATGGTACGAACATGAAAGAGGTAACATTATTCTTAGCTGTGGAAAATATCATAATATACCATTGATGGGTCCAAGAGGTTGCATTCCTATACACCGACAATAGCACTCAGACAACTTTGTTGGACACAAAAGAAACCACGAGAAGAGCTGGAGGACTCTACTTCTGGTACAAGGAAGGAGACCACACTAAGATGTTATCACGAGAAGTTAAAGAGGCCTGGAGGAATGTTCACATGGCAGGGAGAGATGAGTTAGGAAAACCACTCGTAATCAGGACTCGTGAATATATCACATGGAGGGAGGCAAGAGAAGTACCTCAAAGTGTCCCTAGCTTTCCTCACGAAAGGGGAATGATTCTAGGTTGGTCAGAGAGAGGTTATGAAAGCTTATGAAACTCCTAGAACAACAAAAGCAAGCCGCAGAGCTAGAAGTCATCATCACACGAAGCCAATGTGAGAAGAAAGAGAAACTAATTGAGGCTGAAAGACGAACTTGCTGATACTCCTGATCAAGAAAGGGAAAGACAGAGGATCCAGAACCTTGAAAAAGAGGTCCGAATGATGGCTAATGAGAAAAATAGATTTGTGAAGCATATTAGTCAACTAAAGAAAGCAAATGAAGAATGGGAAATGAAGTTTGGCCAACAAAAACAAATAAAAGAAGAGTTGGAAGTCAAAATGCAGGCAAAAGAAGAGTTGGACTTGAAGATAGAGAAGTTAAATGCACTCTTAGCACAGGCTAAGGAGGAATGTGACCAAGAATGGGCCCGTTTCATGAAATGCCAAAACCAACTTCTCCGCAGAAGATGCAGGAAGATTTTGGAAGAAACAAGCGGTGATTGGGCAATGAAGGCTGAAGCGTGGAAGAAAAATATACAAGATTAACTGAGGAGCTGGACCACCATATTCCAAAGTTCATCTATCACTTTGAAAGAGCGGAAAAAGAAGTTCAAAAGAATATCAGGCTTCATTTGCCTGGTGAAATGAGTGATTTCATGGATATGAGTAGAAGCTTTGCTAGAGGTCTTAAAAGAAAGAGAATGACTATTCTTGACTCAGCTATGATGTAATCGCACTTTTGAATAAATGAAGCAAATTCATATTTCTCCTGGGATGACGTGCAAGACTATATTCATCGTGGAGCAAAATCTCCCTTGGATATATTGTCAATTACATTTCTGCCTTATAGAAAATATTTTCTTCTGTGTAATGTAAGATCGCTTTACATTGCTAGTGTGTTCCTAACAAAGTATATTGTGGAATGATAGTCCCCTATACCGTTGTCCATCACATATCTTTTCTTATGGACAATACGTCCTCTGAATGAGATCAAATCCATCGCGTCAAATATAGATGTTGTTCCTCGCCATCAAAGGGTTTTCTAAGCCTTTACTTTTTTATTTACTCAATTCTTTTGTTTTATTGATTCAGGATCTTCAAACATTGCTCCTTCTAAGAAAGCTTTGTCTAACACTAGTGCGTCCTAGAGAGCCACGAACTACGGCCCAGAATCGAGAAAAAGAAGGCCGAGATAGATAAAGGCAAGAAAAAGGCTATGGCTGGAGATAACAATGACCAAGGAAGGAATCTAAGTCAAGAGATTGACGACCTCAAGGACATGATGAAGTCATTGCTCGGACCAGGTCAAGCAATTCATCGTTGACACTGAATAGGGCAAAAGAAGACGCTGAATAATGAACATGAAGAAGAACCAGGATATGATGAGGGATCTATTCCACTCAAACAAAATGATAATGGTTCTGTTAATGAAACTAAAGGAGGCGGAACGATTGAAGCTTAAACAGGAATTGCAGGAAAGCATGCAGGAGGTTTGAATGCTGCGTGGGCCTAGCCCCTATGGCCCGATGAGTATTCAGATTTATGCTTGGCTCCTAGTGTAGTCATTCCTAAGGACTTCAAAATGCCCGAGCTCATTAAATTTGATGGTAGTACTAATCCCATCATGCATTTGCGGATGTACGCACCAAATGGGAATGTGGTCCAAGGAGGAAAACTTCCTTACGAGCTTTTTCCTGAAAGTTTAGAAGGCGCAGCATGGGAATGGTACATGCAAATGGACCAATCAGAATTAGGTGTTGGGAAGACCTAGCTCAGGCTTTCACAAACCAATACAAGTTTAATCTGAATGCTGCACCCATTAGAGACCAATTAAAAGGGATGAGGAAGAAAGAGAATGAATCTTTCAAGGAATATGCCAGAGATGGAGGGCCTGGCTGGAAGGGTTGTCCCAATGTTAGAGCAAGAAATGTGCTCTTACTTTATTCGTACACTGAAGGTCCCTTTTCAAAAACATGCTAGGAACCCATGTAAAAGAATTTGTTGATTTGGTTGAAATCGGAGAAAGGATTGAAACCAATATCCAAGAAGGGAAGGTAGAGCTAGTAACGGGGAAACAAGTGAGTCCCAACCCAAGAAGAGTTCCCATTTTAAGAAGAAGGAGAACACCGTTAACTACATCCATCCTCAATCTCATCAACCTACTCCCTGGCCAAACCATTATCCAGCTTACCCACATACACAACACCCATCCTACTTGCATCAACAATATCAATTTCCAAGAGCCATTTCACCCCAAATACCATACACACCTCAACCACATCAGATCAACCATGTCTCCTATCCACGACCTTACACATCACCCAGACCTCATCAAACACCGCCTCAGCCCCCAGACGAGTCATCTCTTTACAACTCCTCCACCATTCAATACCAACAACACCCGCAGGCCTCCAATGGAGAACAGACCCTTACCCGATTTCCATATAACACATGCCGAGTTGTTTAAGCACTTGTGTAGAGACAACTTGCTAGGCCCACGTCCTGGGAAGACCTTTATGCCACCATATCCTTGGTGGTATAACCCAAACCAAACTTGTGATTATCATTCAACTCCCAGGACACTCACGAAGATTGCGGGTTCAGAAGCGCGTATGGCATTAATTGACGGCGCCATTAAGTTGGAGGAAGAATCGAGGCCGCACATAAGGAATAACCCATTCCCCAATCATGGTGGGGAGGGTGAATTCTATCTGCTATGAGAAGCATGCAAGTCAAGGAGTAGAGAATGTCAAGCTCCCATGAAGGAGATCTTAGGAACGTGAGGAAGGCGGGTTATGAGATAGAAGTTGAAGGAGGGAAAGGTAAAAGGACGATGAAAGGAGATGAAGAGGATTGTTCTGAGTGTTTCGGAATGAAACACCATATGGAGGAGTGTCCAATGATGAAGTTCTACATTGAAAAATGATCAAGCTAGGGGTGCTCGAGTTATCAAAGGGGTCGAGAGAGCATCAATATGACCCACCACGCACCCCCGTTTTAAAGTTTACAACCATGAGCCATCACTTGTTTTTAAGGTGCCTAAGCCATTTCCATATGAAAGCGATCATGCAGTCCCATGGAGGTATGAAATTGTTGTAGAGCCTCGCTCTAAGACATCTGAATAGCACCCCCAGTCAAAGACAAGCACCTGTCTTCAAGGTATCTAGTTTGTCTTCTCATCTTGCCACGACTGCAAAGTCTGAATATGGCAACGAAGGTTGTTCCAAACCCTTGCATCGGAGTCTATTACAAATGTCACCGGAATAGGGGAGTTACTCGAAGTGGCAGATTTATACTCCAGCAAAGTTTTTGAAAAGCCCCCAGGTGACACCCTGAAAGACCCCAAATGGCGCTGAAAAAAGCCAAGAAAAGGAAGAAGAAGAATTCTTGAAAATAATGAAAGAGAGTGAGTATGATGTAGTGGAACAACTGAAGAAGACTCCAGGAAGATCTCACTCTATTCCTTGATATTGTCTTCAGAGGCTCATCGCAATGCGATAAAGAAGGTGTTGGATCAAGCATATGTATCTAAAGACATAACCCCGGATCGGGTTGAAGGAATCGTGAACGCGATTAAAACGGCTAATGCTATCACTTTCACAGAAAATGAAGTCTTCTCTCATGCACGGGCGCCGAAGGCGCTCCATATTACCCTCAAGTGTCATGGTTGCAATATCGCAAAGGTATTGATTGATGGAGGATCAGCCTTCAATGTGCTTCCTTATTCTACACTACAACATACCGATTGATCCCTCCATGATTGAGCCAAGTGGGACGATCGTAAAAGCATTTGATGGGTCATTGAGAGAGATCAAGGGGGCCATCGATCTCCAGTTACAAATTGGGCCAACTACCTTTGTGACCAGATTCCAAGTAATGGATATTGAACCAGGGTATACGATGCTTAGGAAGACCCTGGATTCATGAGGCAGGTGCTGTCCCTTCAACACTTCATCAGAGGGTAAAATTTATAGATGGCGGAAACTTGTTACCGTCAAAGGAGAAGAAGAATTGCTGGTAGCTAAGCCATGAGGACCATACATTGATTGTGCTGAAGATCAACTTGAGGTCTCTTTCCAAAACCTCGAGATAGCTGAAACGGTGGAACCAAAGGGGATGTACATTCAGTGGCCGCTCGTATAATGCGCAAGAGCGGATTTGAAGAAGGAAAAGGGTTAGGGAGTCAGCTGCAAGGAATCAGGGAGCCATCTCGCTTCCTGACAACCCTGGAAAGTTAGGCCTTGGATATGAAGCTACAAGTGAGCAGGTTTTTGAATCATCCAAGAAGAAAATCCCACATCTCAGGGACACGTTCCCTGACCTACCGCAATAGTGATGATATAGAAGGCTGAAGCTGTCCATACTCTTGAAGAGGCGAGGAAGCACCTCGGTTAATCTACCATAGCCTCGAGCCATTGAGCAATTGGGATTCTGAACCCTTAGATGATTTGTTGTATTTTGAGTAATGAACGCTTTGGTCATCTTTGTTGTATTTCAGTTTTAATTGAATAATGAAATGATTATGCATGGTTCCTTTTTTCATTCATTTTGCGTCTTCTTGCTTTTTTTTCTTTTTTTTTCTTTTCTTTTATTTATTTCCAATCTTGTCTCAATTCCAGGGACTCATCTTCTTCAGAACCTTTGTCTTGCGCCAATAATTGTGAAAACCCATTAGCCGATTATTGTTACAACTTGAATGAAAATGAACCCGATGAAGATCCTAAGTTGTGCCAACAATTTGCCAAAATCATAAACTCAATGGAAAAAGGATAAATCCACATGAGGAGGATGTCAATAGTTAATTTGGGAACTGAAGAGGATAAGAAAGAGGTGAAATAGTCGACAACCCAGAAAGGGAAGAGATGGTCGCATTATTCCACGAATTCTTAGATATTTTGCCTGGTCTTAGAGATATGCCTGGTTTGGATCCGAGATAGTGGCTCATAAAATCCCTTTGATTGAGGGGATGGAACCTAAGCGAGAAGTTGCGGAGAATGAGTCTAGAAATGTCACTTAAAATCAAAGATGAAGTCAAAAAGCAACTTGATGCGGGCTTCTTGGAGGTCCCACTCTACCCGAGATGGATAGCCAATATAGTACCAGTGCCGAAGAAAGATGGAAAGGTCAGAATGTGTGTGGATTACGGGATTTGAACAAAGCAAGCCGAAGGACAATTTTCCTCTCCTCATATAGATGTTCTAGTTGATAACACAGCTAGAGGTCATCGATTCTCCTTCATGGATGGTTACTCAGGGCTACAATCAGATCTTGATGGAGAAGAAGATAAGGAAAAAACATCTTTCGTCACTCATGGGGAGTATTTTGTTATAGAGTAATGCCATTCGGGCTAAAAAATGCTGAGCGACGTATCAGCGAGCGATGGTGACCCTTTTTCATGACATGATCCACAAGGAGCTAGAGGTGTATGTGGATGATATGGTAGCAAAGTCACAAGAAGGGAAAGTCATGTGGCCGCTCTAGAAGGTTGTTTGAAAGGTTGAGGACTTACAAGCTTCGGTTGAATCCAGCAAAGTGCATCTTTGGAGCATCCATGGAAAACTATTAGGGTTCATCGTTAGCAAGAAGGGCATCGAAGTTGACCCAGATAAGATCAAAGCCATTCAAGACATGCCAGCGCCAAAAGAGAGAAGGAGGTTTGAGGTTTCTTGGGCCGTCTGAATTACATAGCTAGATTCATCTCCAATTTGACCCACACCTGCGAGCCGATATTCAAACTATTGAGGAAAGATAATCGGGTAGATGGGATGACAAATGTCAAGAAGCCTTTGACAAGATCAAGAACTACTGTCAAATCCACTCTTTGGTTCCACCCACACCAGGCGACCACTCATACTATATCTTACAGTGTTACATGGGTCCATGGGGTAGTACTGGCCAACATGATGAGTTTGGTCAAAAGAGCAAGCCATTTACTACTTGAGCAAGAAGTTCAATGACCTGTGAGTCTAGGTATTTGGCTATTGAGAAGACATGTTGTGCACTAGTATGGACAGCAAGAGGTTACGACAATACATGCTCTATACAACTTTGCTTATATCTCCATGGATCCCATGAAGTACATTTTTGAGAGCCCGCACATCTCCATGAGAATGTCAAATGGCAAGTGGCTCTATCAGAATTCGACATCAAGTATGTGACAAGAAAATCAATAAAAGGGAGCGTGATAGCCGATCACCTGCCAGAATCCACTCGAAGAATATCAACCAATGGAGCTTGAATTTCCTGATGAGGATATCTTAGCTATGGAAGAAGACGTGAAAGAGAGGAAGAAGGGGCTTGATGTGGAAAATGTACTTCGACGGTGTAGTCAATATCCGAGGAACGGAGTTGGAGCAGTCTTAATATCCCTGATGGAAAGCAATTTCCAATCGCTGAAGTTGGCATTTGATTGTACAAACAACATGGCTGAATATGAAGCATGCATAACAGGCTTGAAGGCTGGATATCCTTGGGGTGTAGGACCTGGAGGTTTATGGAGATTCAGCTCTAATCATTTTTCAAGTCAATGGAGAATGGCGGTCAGAGAACACAGGTTACTGTCATACTATGAACACCTTATGAGCTTGAAAGATGAGTTCAAGGATGTCAGTTTCCACTACTTGCCTCGAGACCAGAATCAGCGTAGACGCTTTAGCTACCTTGGCGGTGATGACCGACCTCAATCTGAAGTGGATGTAAGGCCCTTGCAAGTGATCGTTAGAAGAGAGCCGGCATATTGTTCTAACGTTGAAGAGAGCCAGACGCCAACCATGGTTCTATGATATCAAAAAATTCATCAAGAAAAAAGAATATCCAACATGCAAGTGAGAATGATAGAAAGATGCTCAACGATTATCCATGTCGTTCTTTCTCTTGGGTGAGGTATTATAAAGGAACCACGATGGAGTTTTATTAAGATGCGTTAGTGCTGGAAGCTAACTCCATCATATCAGAAGTCCATGAAGGTATTTGTGGTACTCATGCCAATGGCCACACATTATCCCGAAGAACTCGAGGAGGGCTACTATTGGCTCACGATAAAAAGACTGCATAGAGTTTGTCAAAAATGTCACAAGTGCCAAATCTATGCTGATCAATCCATTCTCCTGTGCCATTGCACACTCTTACATCACCTTGGCCTTTTGCAATGTGGGGCATGGATGTCATAGGACCAATTAGCCCCAAAGCCTCCAATGGGCATCGATTTCATTCTGGTAGCCATTGATTACTTCACCAAATGGGTGGAAGCCTTCCTATGCCAATGTAACACGGAAAGTGGTAGTGAAGTTTCTAAAGAATAACATCATTTGTAGGTACGGGTTGCCGAAAACTCATCATAGAATGCCACTAATTTCAACAATTAAGTACAGAACGTGTGAGCAATTCAAAATCAAGCATCACAACTCGACTCCTTACTGACCAAAGATGAATTGGTTGTAGGCAGCTGAACAACATCAAGAAGATCTTGGGGAAAATGGTCATTACCTACAAAGATTGGAGTGATATGCTGCCTTATGCATTACACGCCTTCGCACTTCTCGAGATCCTCAACTGGGCAACCCTGTATTCATTGGTGTATGGGATGGAGGAGTGACACCCAGTAGAAGGAAATACCATCGTTAAGGATATTGGCGGAGCTGAATTGGAAGAAGCCGAGTGGGATCAAAACGAGATATGAGATTGAACATGCTTGAAGAAAAATGGCTAAACGCGTCTGTGTCACCTAGTTGTACCAGAAGGATGGCTAAAGCATTTAATAAAAATGTTCGCCCTTTAACTTCCAACCAGGTGATCTTGTTCTGAAGAAAATTTTGCCAAATCAACAAGATAACAGAGGCAAGTGGGCACCCACACATGAAGGCCCCTTACATCGTCAAAGATGCATTTTCTGAGGAGCATTGATATTGACTAACATGGAAGGCAAAATACTTGCTAAACCAATCAATTCAATGCCGTGAAGAATATTTTGCCTAAGCAAAAAAAAAACAAAAAGGAAAAAAAAAATGCTTTCTAGGTTGAAAACCTAGAGGGCGACCTAGGCAAAAATTAGCACAAAAGAGCAATGACAACTCTTAATTGCTAGGTTGAAAACCTGAAAAGGCGGCCTATGCAATGGTGAAGGGCCAAGTCAATGGTCAAGAAGCTATATGGAACATCAAAATTGGGCAATTTGAGTATCATTAGGTTATGGCATATTGTTGAGCACACAACGAAAGACTACATTCGCGATCATGGATTTTTAGTTCTGTGTAGCCGACAAATCGAACTGAAATGGGTGATCACATGAAAGCAACATACCAGTTTTTCTTTCTTCATTTCTTATCTCTTAACAATTGTTGAAATCTTGTAAATACTTTCCAGTGAAATCCAATAAAATTGTCTTTCTCTATGTCTCTGCTTTATCCTTCATTCCCTACCAAAAATCTTTGTTTTTGTACTCTTTTTAAAACCATGCATAATCAGGACATTATGATGAAGTATAACCTAAGGACTAATTTGCTAACAAAGCTCATGACTGATAAGTCAAATAAAATGTTTTAGAATCGAGATTAGATTGCAAACAAATTGAGACAAGGGATCGAGGAAAGGTGAGAACAATGAAAGAACTAGGGCAAAAGAAAATGTTGAAGTGTCACCGAGAAGATATGTTTGAAAATGCAACAAAGAGGCTCACAGAGCTGCTCATCTAAGGATAACTCGTTGGGATAGACAAAGGCTTTCCTAAGAGCAATGTGAAGATACCTTAAACTCTGGGGATTTTAATTTTTGAAAGCTATTGTCATCATTTTCAGCACATCATCTCTATATTAATTTCGCATCATGCTTTGTATCATTCATCATATTATCATTGCATCAATTTTGCATCATTCATATCATCATGACATCAATCCCGCATATCATTTCATCAAAACTGTCAACCACTCATTTGCACTTGTTTTCGCATACATTTAAATTTTCATACACCTTCACAAAATTTTAAGTTCACATTTTTACATGTTACATGCTTGCACATATTACAAGCTTTTATGTTTATTTTCATAAGTCCTTAATCCGCTTTCACGTTTATTTTCATGTCTTAATCTACTTTCACGTTTATTTCACTAGTCTTCACCCGCTTTCAATTTACTCACCGCTTTCACGTTTATTTCACAAAGTCTTTATCTTTTGCTATTTCACAAAGTCTTTACCCCTTTCACGTTTATTTCAAAGTTTAACGCTTTCATGTTTATTTTACTAGTCTTTACCACTTTTCACATACTCACCCTTTCACGTTTATTTCACAAGTCTTTACCGCTTTCACATTCATTTCACAGCTCAATCCCTTTCACGTTTATTTCACAAAGTCTTTACGCTTTCATTTATTTCATAGTCTTTACTCGCTTTCACATTGATTACCGCTTTCACATTTATTTCATAAGTCTTTACTGCTTTCACGTTATTTTCCACATAAGTCTTTACCGCTTTCACATTTATTTCACAAAGTCTTTACCCCGCTTTCAATTATTTTCACATGTATTTAGACGCTTTCACGTTTACTCTCACCAACCTTTACTGCTTTAACATTTTCTTTCACATTCTGTTACTCTCCTTTCACAAATCTAAAATTCACATGTCTTTATTCCACTTCTACATGCATTTACTTTAAATTTCACATGCATTGACTTTCACAAATTTCACATTCATATTTCACATAATTCCATTTTCATATACATTACATTTCGCATGCTTTCCTATATACTTTTTGTTACATGCATTAGTTGTATGCATCCATCATGAGACTAACATCATTTATCAGAGCATCCATCATACATTATCCTCTCCACATAATTGTCTAGCATCATTTATTATATCATTTTACGTTGATTATCACTATGCATTGGTCATCTAACAGCACTCCATCAGGACCTTTTTACATCATCACTATACATTCATCATTTTCATCATAAATTATCATCATCGCCAGTGATTCAGAGCATCACCATCAAGCATCATGTGTTCTAATAAATTGTGTTCATATCTTTACTTGTCCCTTACAGCAAATATTCATATTTATCAAACTTTATTTTTTTATAACAAGTAAAGATGCCAACTGAACACTTGATTTTGTCCAACCCTATAAACAAAAATAAAAAGTTGGCATTTTCATTTTAAGCCTATTTATTAACCCAAATTCAATTAGACCATATTCTCTGGTTCTTTTTTTTAGGCCCATGTGCATGATAACCAAAAAAAAAGCAAAGAAAAGAAAAAGGGTTCTTCATTTGGAGTCCATTTCCATTCGTGTTACCAAAAAGAGGGGAAAGTTTACGACAATACACTAAAGGTTTAACTTTTGTTACATCATGGCACTAGTCCCTGAATCTGCCAGGTGCAAAACCAATGGGCTCATGACACCAAATACACAAGCAGTGATAGCTGGGAGGCATTAATAAATAAATAAGAAAAGAGAGTGAGGTACATTGAAGACACCATGTCATGGGTCTCTTCCTCCTTGTAACGTTGCAATGAGGAATGGGCTTTCTGCCCAAGCCCAATGGAATGTTCAACAAAAGAAAAACATACATGACCATATATTAGTGGCAATGTAACCATAGGTTTAACAGAGGCGTGAGACAAGGCTGGTTTTGGAACTCCTGCAAGCATGGAAACAAATATTAATTACAAGAGAAATGCTCAGTATAATAAGGGAATCTAAGTTAAGGGGTTCATTACCTATTATTATCTTTGGTCCTCCAAATTTGGGAATTTTGTCCATCACCATTTCCTTCATCCATCATCATTGTGAACCCCAAAACCGCAAACTATCATCACCACTTCCTTCATCCACCAAACCATCATCATTGTTGTGAACACAAAACCTCCACCGTCTCATATGAGCCACCAAGAAATGTTTGACCTTCATGCCTTTATCACCACCACCACTACGGCACTACCATTATTGCAACCATCATAGAGCCTTGCCTGTACCAACAATTACTCACAACCTGATACCGCTACGAAGCTACATCCCTTGAGCCTAATCATTAATCACCATCATCACCATACACCATACACCATCACCATTAACAAACCCACACAAAAATTGAATCCTGAGCTAAAGACGAAGGAGAAAAGGAAGAAATCAAGGTCAAGCTAGCCTCACGCCACCCCCGCCGTCGACACCGCGAAGCAACTGTCCTCCATCGCGAGCCAACCACCGCCCCGCGGCCTCGCGAAGTCCGCTCCAACGCCGACTCCCCATCGCGATCCCCACCGCTAGAGCAGCCGCCACGAAGCCCAAAGCCCTGCCATTGCCGAGCAAGGCCGCGAAGCCCAAAGTCCTGCCATCGTCGTTCAATGGCTCAGCTTTGGCCACGCCAAGTCTCCGTCGCACAACTGCATGAAGCCAAGATCCGTCCCGTCATTCCGTCCCACCTCCAGGAGTCCATCGGGTCGTCTGATCAAGTAGGCCACCGCCGTGAGAACTCCGGTTGACCGGGAGCTGGAGAGGCCGTCGTTGTTCCCCGTTGAAGCTCTCAACTCTCATTGCATCATTCAACTTGTGCCGCCTCCATTCTTAGTGTAATACAGTCTGAGGTTTAAAAATAAATTAGAGATTATTGAACCTTCTTGTCTTTTTTGTTTAAGAATGTTGTTTGTTTTTTTTTTTTAATTGTTTAGTGTTGTCAAGATTGTTAGTCTAGATTGGGCTTGTAGGCTTAGTTTGTTAGGGATTAGCTTTCCTTCTTACTTAAGTTGGGCTTGAGAGTTATGGTATAATGTTTTATATAGAGTTTTGGGATCCTAATCTAAAGTGAAATAACAAAAGAGAAAGAAAACCTCTCTTTTCCACAATTAAAATTAATCAACCCATCATTTTTTTCCATAATTAAAACCTCTCAACACACAATTATTTTCTATAGAACGACGTGGCTTTGAGTTCCTCATTGCACCAGAGGGATACGTCGGCGTAGCAAACAACTATCAAGCCAAAATTAATTTTTCATTAAATTGTGTTTTCATTTAATTTTTATTCCTTGCTTTAATTTTATTTTATTTTACTTTATTTCCATATATAATTATGATTACTTTTGGGAAAATTAAATATTTTAAAGTTATAACAAATTTGCATAATGAGCTTGGGCAACCGTATTTATATGGATGTATTAGGTGGTAGTGGGATTAGTTTTCACCCTTTCCTAATCATAATCAGGTCTTCGAACCTCATATCTCTTTTTAAAAGAACCGTCTTACAATTCAAAAGGTTTTCCAATTTTTCCAGAATTAAATTGGTGGCGACTCCCATTTTACATTTTAAAATCGGTTGTCATTTCTCGTCGCATGCACCCTCTGGGCACGTCTGTGAGCATTGTTTTTAAAAATCAAACAAAATCACTAGACAGAAATCCAAGTTTCCATCACAACTTAAAACTTCTTTTGACAAAGGATCTCCTAACAATATCAAAATATTCCACCCATGCAAACACATCAATATCCATGTATAAACATGCCATAAAACTAAAAATATTAAGCTTCAAACTTCAGGACTTCAGAGTTTAGAGAAGAGAAAGTTACAAAAACCCTACACTTGAATCTTCAAAGGTCTTTGCTCAAGGCACCCTTCCCCAAATGCTTTTTCTTTATTCAAAACCCTTCCAAACAACCCTTAATTCCTCTAAAAGAGATAAGTCAAGGTGGATAACGATGATGATTAGAAATTCTACTTCAAAGTTAGTTTTGTACATTGTGATGAGTAGATGAAGTTTGGTGAAGGAAATTCATGGTTTAAGAAATTGAAGAAGGTTTTGGGATTTAAAGGATAAAGTTAGGGTTTGGAATTTAAGAACATGATTAAGGTACACGGGAGAACCTGGCCAAATTTTTAAGGAGGAGAAGTGAGAAATATGAATTATGTTGTTGTTATAATAAGAAAATATAACTTTGTAGTAAGAGAATAGGATTCTTATGTGGTCATTATGTGATCTTGGTAAAAATGAAGGATGTGACCATTCTTTATGGCACACATTACCAAAAAGCTTACCCTTTAAAGCTTCACTAGGTGCAAGAAAATGCGCATCTAAATTTTACTGAATGACTATTGTTCCCAAAATGAAATTAAAATTAATGAAAGACTGAGTACATCCACTCCGCTCAACATAAAAGTGTGCACTTAAATCGGTACTGAGCAAGTTGCTTTTTTAGTGTTAAATTGTATATCTAAATTTCACCAAACAAATAAACTTTCTACTTGGAAACTTAAATATTTTAACCTGAGCCTAAACAATTTATCCAGAGTCAAGCGGAGTTTGTACGCCTGAATTTTTACTGAATTTTTACTGTCATTAGGAATTACCGAATTACCGTAGGTAAATATTATATAAAATTTGAGACCAAACAATCCTTAATAAAGGAATATAACGTTAGAAGAGAAGTTAGGAGCAATTCGTGCAAGTATTGCAAACCCCAATTTTCTGTATGTAAAATGACCAAAATGCCCTGAGGTTATTTTACTCAGAAAATGAGGATCGTGGGCCCCACCCGTCCTCAAGGGGATGTTTTGATGTTAATAAGGGATTGTTTGTGTTATGTGTGTTAATAGAGGAGAAGAATCCTAATTTTGAGCTTCGACGCGAAATGACCAAAACGCCCTTGCGGCGTTTTAACTCCATTGCGTGCCGACTTAGCCGAACCTCACTAAAATGTGTTAAAAGGTGTTTTTAAGCCATGATTAACCATTGGTTAAGCTCGGGTGGTCTCGGGCAATTTTTAAGTAAAATGACCGTTTTGCCCCGTCTTTGTGGAGTTTTACAAATTTTGAGATTTTTGATTGTCTAACGAAACCTAAGCAATATTAGGCTCAAATTAAAGCTTATTAAATTCTAATTATTAATCTAGAGTCAAAATTATTTATTTAAATTGATTAGAACCTAAAATTGCTTTAAAACACTCAAATTGCTTACTAATTCACCTAAGCCCTTAACCGTAAATTCTCTAAATTGCATGAATACCTTGCCTACACCTAAATAATACATGGAACACACAAAACCCTCTTCCATGAGGCTGTAATGCACGAAATTATTCAGCCATAATCATTAAATTATTGCAAGATAATGCACTAAAACATAATGCCAAAAATCACCATAAAACAAGGAACATGAAACATGATTCCATGTTTTAAGCCACCAAACAAGATGATTTTTCCTTCCTTGTCTCTCCTCAAATTGAATCAGATTTTCCTCCTCCTCTTGTCCATTTATGAGCTTGAATTCTTCTATAAATAGGCATGCTTAGAAGTCATTAGAGACTTGCTCAAAAATTACACAACTTCTAGTTTTTCCTAAGCACCAAAAGCTTTCTTTCTTTCTTCCCCTTGGCTGAAATTCTTTCTTCAACCTTTCAAGAATATTTTCTTTCATTTCACTCCAAGAAACCAAGTTCTCTTCCTTTCCTTCAAATCAGATTAGGTAGGGAGTTGTTTTTAAGTTTATTTCTATGTTTTGCTAAGTGTTGTTCTTGGTTCAAAATGATGATTTCATGGATTTTCTCTAGTTTTTCCATTTGGTTTTCTTCTTCCTTTTCTTTAACCAATTCAGCCATATGGCCTAGGTGGGACTAAGATGATGGCTTGATGATGAGGACCTTGAAGGTGGGTTGTGAATCCATCACAAGTTAGGCCTCTAAAGCTTGAAAGTTCCACTTGATGCAAAACTTTAAAGAATAATGTTTTTATGATGATTTTATGATCTTGAGTTTAGAACTTGAAAGATGTATTTTCACTTTGTCTTGCTAAGATATATATATTGAATTTGTATTTCTATAAAGTCTTGAAGGAGCTCTAGTAAAGAAATCAAATGAACTTGCATCCATGTTTAAGTTTATGCCTTGCATAATCATGTTTACTTTCTATGTCATCACTAAAATTTCAAGAATGAATAAATGAACTTGCATACTCATGTTTAAATTTCCAAGCTTGCATTTCATGTTTATATTTCAAGTTGTCACTTAATCTCTAAAGATAATAAAGAAGTTGCATCTCATATTTATTTTATGCTCTCACTTTATTTTATAATGGCTAAAAGAATCAACGCATGACATGTTTATTTTTATGTCATCACCTAAAGATCCTAGAGCTCAAAGACTTGCCCAAGTATCACAAGCAAAGAAATAAGATTATTGGAGTTAAAGAATTGATTCTTTAAGAAGTCTTGAGATTGGAGCTTAAAAAGATGTAATAATAATTCTCTTCTCCCTTCACCGGTCCAGATTAGACTACGCTCGTTTCCTTCTAAGATCTCTTCTCCCTCCACACTTGTCCCTGCCTAATGCCGCTCCAGTTTCTTGCATCATGTTTATATTTCAAGCTCTTGCATCATGTTTAATTTTCAAGTCATCACCTTAAATCTTAAAGATAAAAAATGGATTTGCATATCATGTTTATAATTCCAAGTTATCACCTTATAATGACAAGATTAAAATGAGGTTGCATAGCATGTTTATGATTCTAAGATATCACATAAATCTCTTAAGCTCAAGACTTGCTCCTTTTATCTTAAGTGAGAATTTTAATTATGAAGATTCTTTCAAAAAGAATTAGTTTCTAAAAGAGTTTTAAAGCTTTTAAAGGATTTTACGGAAACTAATATTTTATGTTCACTTAAATGTGATTTTATACAATTATATGAGGTTCATGATTTGGCTTCTATATGAGATTAGTACCAATAAATGATGATGATTTAATATGTTTGAAGTTGTGATAATTATGGTTTATTGCTAAAGGAATGATTCTATGCATGTTAGAGAAAAACTAGCTTCCTAGAAAACCGTAAAAGCAAGATTTCTAACTTTAGAGAATGAAATTTATCTTCTGTCCAGAGCCTTTAGTGACCTTAAGAACCAGATATTATTATGTTTAGATAAGGGAGAATGATTCATAATTGGTTTAGTAATTAATTTTAGCATCATAGGGAAAGCGGAACGAGAAAGGGTTAAAAATGTAACTTCTACATAATTTAAAACCTTAAGATCAACTTACCGTCTATGCTACCCATATAGTCTAATAATGTTCTTAAGGCTTATAATTGATGGTAATAAATCCCTTAGATGCATAAGTAATTAGTTTGATAATTAAGGTTACCCAATTTTAGAGTTCGGTTATTTAAGAGAGCTTTATGAAAATTTTATGAAGACATCTTTGATGCTTTGGAATGTAAGTCTATATGATGATGTAATGCCTTACTTAAGAATTGATATTATTGAATGATTTCATGGCTTGCATGTTATAATTGCTATTGCAAACAATGAGAATGTTCATGCATCTTGATGATTATGATATAACATGCTAAGACTAATGGTGACTTAAACTCATGAGAAAATGATCCTTTGGACCCATCAGACTATAGGTGGTGAAAGGTGATCTTGAGAAAATGATCCTTTAGACCCATCAGACTAGGAGGTGGTGAAAGGTGATTCTTGCTCCCTAGCCCGTTCTCAAAGGTGGTAGTTTGGATTTTAACTTATCAAAGGATAAGTATATGCTAGTGTGTTAGTATTAACATATGAAGCTCATAACCTGATGGTTTCCCAAAAGAGTGGAGTATAGGGTGGCCCCAAGGAAAATAATGATGATGATGACAAGATTTTAAGTCACCTAGGACACTAAAGGAATGAAATATGTGCATTATGTCTGGATAGCATTATGGTACTATGTTCTTTTGTGCATAGCATTTTATGAGATGATGATGGAAATATATGTTTTCTATGCATAGTATTTTATGATATGATAATAAATATGATGTTTTATCATAGTATTTAATGATTTGATTAGAAATATGATGTTCTTTTATGCATAGTATTTATGATATGATGATAAAGATATGATGTGTTGAAAAAGGAAAAGTTCATTATAAACATGATATGCTAAGTTTATGATGCATTATAGACGCATGATTAAAACCAACGAACCTCGGTAAAGTATATTTTCGAACTTAATAAATCAATCTTAGCATGCTCACTATTTCATAATAACTCCAGGTTCCTGGGGACGATGATGATGACACAATGCATCATGAGGTGAGTACCCACGAGATTCTTTTATAAGTTTCTCACTCCCTCTATTTTTCTTTCCATCTCGTCTTCAAGGAGAAGGAAGCGTTCGTGAATCACATTGAGGCTTATCCGTAGCTGAACTTGATCCTTAGTTTCACTCGTATATTCCAGAATCTATCCCTATCCCTGAGTGTTATTACTAGGTGCCATTAATGGATGTCCTTCCATCCATATATTATTTATGTTTTGATTAGATTGCCTACCCTTAGCTTTATTCTGTCCTAGGCGCAAATATCTATATGATATGTAATTATGGATGCGTATGATTGAGCCAATATATTATGATGTGATGTTTGTAAATTTCTATGTGTCTTTTAAATTTTGCTAAATCATTCAC